>JAQQZY010000023.1:39794782-39807003 GCA_030068375.1 Ostorhinchus rueppellii | reverse complement strand
TCACCCTTAAGTAGCTGGGATAGGCTCCATGTGACCCCCGTGACCCTAGTGAGGAGAAAGCGGGGATAGAAGATGAAAAAGAAAAAAATCCTCCTTCGTTTTTGTTTATTTGTTATTTTCCATATCTTGGGGGAAATACCGGCTCATGTGCAGGAAACAGGATTCTTTTGAAATGTATTGGTCTCATTTTCAAGGTTTGTTAAATGTTTTCTCTTGTGACATGAACTGAACATCATCTTGTTTGTCATTTTTCCACAAAGTTCTGACAGTTTATTAGTCAAACACCTCATCGATTAATGGAGTAAACAGTCGACACATCGATGGGAGGTGAAAGGAATCATTACTTAATTTTGTGTCGACCTCCAGCTGAACGGTCTTTAGGTTTAATGGTTCATCGTCTGCATCGTTCGTCATTTATTCATTTTTTCTTTCGTTTCTTCTCAGCTCTATTACTGGCGTGAGTCCAGTCTGGTTCCGGGTTTGACTTTCACCAAGGAGAGGAAAACCAAAGGGTTCTTCAGCACCGCCGCCGACCCAAATGGGATCCTCAGCGACCTGGTTCCGTTCTCTCAGTACAAGATGTTCATGGTCGTTGCAAACAGTCGCTATGAGAGTCCGCCCAGTAACACGGTGGCGTTCAGCACCAAGGAGGGAGGTGAGCAACGCTGACTCTGGATCTGCTGTTTTATACTAATGTGGATCAAATATCATTCACACACTTCATTTAGAACCATTTAATGCAGTTAGAGTTCAACTAAAACGGTTCAGAATCTGAAAGTGTCTTGAACTGGTTGATAGTACATCAGCCTTTAGAAGATAACTAACAATATTTTCTGGGGTTTTTTGGCAAAAAAACCCAAAAACAAACTATAATCAAATAATTCTTTTTGGAAATTAACTGGTTTTTGTGCTTAATTAGACTCAAGTTCATGTTAAGTCGATTGAGTCAAAGTCACAAAAACCGTTCTCAGACGCTGAAGACGAAATGTCTTTGGACGTGTCAGCAACACAGTGACCCCGAACACACCAGTCTGTGTAAACACTGCTATTTTTTTGACATCACATTTCTTCACTTTCTGTGAAAAATAATCAAATTTAATGAACCCAAATGCACTGGGGACTTTTGAAACTCTATTTCAAAGCAAGACAATTGGGAAAAAGTGATTAAAGTACAATTTCTTTGAATAACTTTGGCATTTACTCACCTTTTTGAAGACAGCGCGACTATTTTGAGCACAATTGTATGATGAAGAATAATGCTGTAACTATTTAATTTTAAAAAGGTGTTTAATCATGAGAATGTAAAGAAAATGTAAACTGATGATTGACAGGAGGTGGAAATCAACATAGGTTCTTAAAGTAACATCAGCTGTTAAGATAAAAAAAAAAAACAGATGCTCTGACCTGAAATTCAGTAAAGGTTTAGTAGATTAAAGGAAGAGAAGAATAAGAAAAGTCATTGTTTCCAAAAGCCTCTGTTTCTGTTTGTTTACATTAAAACGCAACAATAGAGATAAAAAACTACTCGTCAAATTGATTTAGAATTTAGAATAGACTCTGTTTTCCATTTGCACAGATACAATGCAGCTACAGTGGAATTCTTGTGCATTTCGCCGATTCACAGAGTTAGAAAAGAGAAAAAAACAAAAGCAGGAAACAACATAAACTCATAAACATAAACAGTTATTGCACAGACAAGCACAGATACCCATTTGAAGAATAGATTACTACTGATAATAATAATAATAACAACAACAACAACAACAACAACATAATAATGATAATAATAATAATAACAAAATAATAATGATCATAATGATAATAATGATAATAATAATGATAATAATGATGATAATAATAATAATAATAATAATAAAATAATAATAATAATAATAATAATAATAAAATAATAATGATAATAATAATAATAATAATAATAATAATAATAATAATAATAATAATAATAATAATAATAAGAGCACTGGAAGGAAAAAAAAACAAGTTATTGCATATTTGAATTTTAAAATAAATAAATAAAATAATTTTTATTCATAAAGCACATTTTAAAACAACAGACGTTGACCAAAGTGCTGTACAGATTCAAAGCAGGAATAGAAATAAAAAGATGATAAAATCTACACGAGTAAAGTAAAATAAAATAAAATGAAGTAAAATAAATAAAACAGCAAAAGGTCGATTCTCAGTCTGGTTTAAAAGCATCAGCTGAAGGTTCTGACCTACTAGAGTCAGGAACATTTCCAAAAGTCTGTATTTTTAGGATCAAACTTGAGTAAAAACCTGATTAAAGAACATGGAGAAAAGTCTCCTGAATTCATTTGAAACTAAGAAAAATGTGTTCCAGTGAATGTTGTCTGAGAAACCACAAGTGACAGGACTTCAGTGGGTTGCAGATGGAGTTACCCTGAAAATAAAAGGGACACCTCGTTGGCAGAGACGGCCGACCCGATGACTTTAATTTGCCTTTTTTGTGTGTTTGAAAAAGTGTCCGTTTTTGGTTCAATATGGGACGGTTGGCAGCTCGATTTGCAGATGAAACCCTGCACTAATTTAAGATTTGTCTCCATAGTTTCAATGGAAAAAAGTAGAATATACCACAAGAAAAAAAAAAAAGGCAAAGGGCTGGTGTTTAACTCGACACCAAAAACCAGCCTTAAAGAAACAAGATGAGACTCAAAAAGCAGAGAAAGAGTCAAAATGTTGATGAAAACCTGAAACACAGGCAGGTTCACGAGAAGGACCCGAACTCTGAATAAAACCGGGTCAAAGGTTAAAGGTGGATTCTGTGAGGTCTGGAGGTCCAGGTCTGACTGAACCCTCGTGAAGCAGAACTCACCAGTGGAGCTCATCGTGTTTCATCTGTTTTCTGTCGTTCCGTTTAGTGCCGGATGCTCCCAGATTCTTCAGGATTAACCGAAGGAGTTTTGACACTTTACACCTGGAATGGGACAAACCTCTGGAGCCCAACGGCATCCTGATCGGATACCAGCTCAAATACCAGACAGGTAAGACTGGAAGATGACCTCAGAACCTTCAGAACCCGGTCGACTGTACCGCCGGGGCGCGTCAGACACGGAACGTTTGGGTTAAATCTGTGTTTGAAGGAACATTTGAACATTTGACCTTCACCCAATGACACGTACTGTAGAAAATAGGGGTTTTAATTAAGCATCAAATTTCTAATATGGCCTCTTCAAGTTTATAAAGAACCTGAAATGTGCCAGACCAAAGAGAGAAAAGGGTCTGTTTCTATTTTCACTGATTTTTTTTTCCGCAGCTAAAACTACGGTCCAACACTTTTTCAGTTGAAGTCAGTGAAGGTTCAGCGATCCACGCTGTTGAAATTACATTTTTATTCTGTTCCAATAAAACATTTGGACTCATTTGGAGACTAGCCTGGTCTTTCAATCCTATTCCACTGATATAAAGGTTAATATCCCTGCTGCTAAAGTCTGTGTCTGCATTTAACCCATAGTACACTCACAGTACCTAGCATTAGCGTTAGCAAATTTTGTTTGTTTGGTTCAGACATCAGCAAAAATAACATCAACATGACCATCTCTCTCTAAGTTGTTCATCTTCTTGTTGTCCCAGTATTAAAATGGAGGACTATTTGCACATTTTCTGCAGTGGTGTGGATCATTTTTGTGCATTTTTGCTGTCAGTAGTCTCTAAAAACCTCGTAAAAACACATATGGACTCATTTGGAGACTAGCCTGGTCTTTAAAACATATTTCACTGATATAAAGGTTAAATTGCTCTATTTTCCTTGTTTGCATTTTACCCACAATACACACACAGTACCTAGCATTAGCATTAGCAATTTCTGTTTGTTTGGTTCAGACGTCAACAAAAAAACAAAACAAAACATCAATATGACCATTTCCTAAATCCAAATGAGTCATATTGTGGTTACAGTATTAAAACAGATCATGTTTGGTACATTTTTTGCAGTGTTGTGGATAATATATCATCTGTAAAACCGGCCTCATGTTCAGTATCTCATCCTAAACTGGGTGACGTGTTTATGATGAGGAACCTGAGCGGAGTTATTGGACTTTTGTGTGTCTGCAGTGAACGGATCCAGGGTGGGTCGGCCCGTTTTAGAGACGTTCCTCCCCAACGTCACCGACTTTACCCTCCGCCTGCCGGACCGATCGGCTCGATACAAGTTCTACCTGTCGGCGCTCACCCAGGTGGGGGCGGGGGAGGTGTTCGCCGAGGAATCGCCACATTTCACCAATGAGGGTGAGTGTTCCAACACACCCTGACACCTGGTGTACACGTTTATCCAATGTTCCACAGTAAAAACTGGTTCAAAGTCCTCATTGGGTTTGGTTTGCGCTCCATGTACTTAACCAATGAGAACTGAGCATGAAACGACCCACTGATCAATGTAACCAGTATATGTAGGTTTATAGAATTACAAACCCAGATTACTTTCTTTTCCTGAGTCATAACCAGGTTTACGCTCCTCTCTTGAAGATCGACTTTGGATTTTTTCTGTGCAGATAAACACAGGGCCGTCGTTAGCTTAGCATCATGGTTTATGACTATTGTGTATGCTAATGATCGTTTAATCTTTGTAGCATCAGCAGCTTTTATCTGTATACGTGTCCTACCCAAGTGAAAAGGTTAAAGGTGAACTAACTTTGTCATGTCCTTTTACCCATAATTCACACAGCACTTAGCATTAGCATTAGCAATTAGCATTAGCCCATTAGAAGCAGAGAGCTGTCACTGAGGAGGCTCATGAGGTCAAAGGTCAAGGAGAATTAACCTACTGTGTGTGTGTGTGTGTGTGTGTGTGTGTGTGTGTGTGTGTGTGTGTGTGTGTGTGTGTGTGTGTGTTTAATGGTTTATTTCCTCAAAATGTGGCTGCAGATGAACTTATAAGTCCCTCTTGTTTGTTCCACATTGCCACCACCAGGTCACTTGAACCTGCTCCTTCCACCAACTTTGTGGTCATTTTCTCTAGTTTATCAAACTCAAAGGACAAAATTAATCAGTGACATTTCATTTTAAGGTAATAGGCTCTAGTTTCAGAATATCAGAATCCTGTTTTGGTTTGTCTATAAAATTCAACCTGAACTACATTAGCATTAGCATTAGCATTAGACTCATTAGCTTTGGTCACTATTCAGGTCATTCTTTCTCTAATTATATTTAGTGGCTCAGGAATACTACAAAATAAAATAAAAATAAAAATACATTTTTCAGAATCAAATCTTTCCAACAAGGTATAACATGTCTAGATTAACAGAAGTTCGGTTGTAGAATCTTGAATGTATTCAATGCAAAATGGCTCCTAGTCTGGTGGGAGTGAAGGGGTTAAAGTTTAAGGTCTACATTCTGTCTGAGGATCTGCAGTGGTGTCTGTTTATGCAGGTCGTTCTGGTTTTCACATATTTATGGGATATTTTACCTGAATTTCAGTGAAGTTGAAAAAGGTTTTTAAACTGACGTGTTTTTCTGTCCGTTTTATGTTGGACTAGAGACAAAAAGTGAGACTAGTGAGAAATAAAAAAACAGTCCATACCCCACTGCTGTATATTCCTCTAGTAATAAATAAAACACGAGTAAGAAATACCATGGTCACTGTAACACCTAGCATTACATTTACTGAAAATATGTCAATAACATGCAGTGGTTTCTGTAATATTTACACCACAGACAGTCTGTTCTATATGTCAGGCCTGTCAAACCCATGTCAGTTCAGTTCCACATTCAGCTCAGTCTGATCTGCACTGGGCCGAACCAGTAAAATAATAACATAATAATATAGAAATAATGTCAACTCCAACCTTTTCTCTGTGTTTTAGTGTGAAAAAAGTACATTTACATCTACAAACTATCCTGTCAAACAATGTGAATAGCATGAACAAACTGAAAAATAAGTGTAATTTTAACAATATTATGTCTGTTTATCATTTACACATGTTCATTACAATGTACAGACACAGTGGATCTACAAATACATAAAACATTTAATAACAGGCATCTTGTTAAAATTGTTCTTACTTCTGTTAAGACATTTCAGATTATTCATATTTGTTTAGGTTATTCACTTTTTTTTTTTTGCAAAATTATATGTTGTTTTAGTGTAAATACATGAAAATGTTTACATTTACAAAGAGAAAAACTTGGAGTTGTCATTATTTCTGTTATTATGGTAGTATTTTACTGGTCCTACCCACTGCAGACTGAATTGATCTCATTGTGGAACCTGAACTACAAGATTTCCCAAATTCATCCCAAGGGCCGAACTGGACCCTTTGGTGGGCCGGATTTGGCCCCCGGGCCGCATGTTTGACACCTGTGTTATATATGATCTACTGACTTTAAGGGTTCCAGACAAACAGTCCGGTGCATTTTCTCTGTTCACCACTAGATGGAGGCACTGATCTGCAGTTGTATGTGACTCCAGTTTGAGAAGATATTTACAGTTTATGTTGTATTTTATTTGACAGTGTAACCTGTGACTCTGCTTTTGAAGGTTTGGGATGTACTTTACACACTAAATACTGATTATAATGTGTAGTTAATGTGTGTAAAGACGCAGATTTAACCTCCAGCTTATCGTTGTTTTAATGCAGGGCTGTCAAACTCATTTTAGTTCAGGGGCCACAGCTTCCCAGTATGATCTGAGGTGGACCGGACCAGTAGAATAAGAATATATAAATAATGTCAACTCCATACATTTGTCTGTTTCAGAGTGAAAAAGTGAAATTACATGATGAAAAACTTTACATTTATTGTCTGTCCTTTAAAAAAATGTGAATAACATGAAGAACTTTGGACAAAAAAAGAAAATTCTTCAGAAAAATAAGTGCCATTTGAACAATGTTCTGTCTCAGTTTATCATTTACAAATGTACATATAAGTTACACTGGATCTACAAATACTCAAAAACATTTAGAAACAGGCAGAATATTGGTCCAATTCCACCTGAGTCTAAGACATTTCAGGTTGTTCATATTTGTTGAGGTTATTCATTTTTTTGTGACAGAATAGAGAACAGATGTAAACATTTTCATGTAATCTTGCTTTTTTGACACTAAAACAAACATTAGACTTAGTGAGTTTTCATTATTTATAGGTTCTAATGAGGGTATTTTACTGGTTCTGATCCACTTCAGATTGAATTGGGCTGAATGTGAAATTAAAATGATGTTAATGCCCTTGATTGATAATATTCTTAGTGTAATATTTGCATTTCACAAATTCATCCCACGGGTCAGATTGGAGCCTTTGGTGGGACGCATGTTCGACACCTGGGTTTTAATGCAACACTCGGGATGAACCCGGGTTTTCTTATTTTAAACGGAATGTTTCTTTGTTATTTGTTTGTACAATGTGACAGAGAAACAACCTTCAACATAAATAGATCTATTGTCCTCAGAAGTGACAGTCTATGGAGACTGTATGAGACGGAAGAGTTTTATGTAAAAGATAGCGTGTTAACCAAACCAAAAGACTTTTATTACACCGTAGGAGTCATCAGTAAGGTTAATATTAGTGTCACTTTTGACAATAACTAAACAGGAGCAGCTTTAATGTGAAATAAACAGACCCAGAGGATGGATGAAGTTCAGTTTAGATCAAATATGCAATGAAAATATAAATAATTTTACATTAACAGGTGGAAATTAAACAGATTTCATAAAAACTTACTGACTTGATTCACATATTGGAAAAGGAGTGGGAGGAAGTAGGAACGTCTTTGGTAAATTATTAGTTAGAATTCTCATTTTTCCCCAAAATACACATAAATACATACACACCTTTACAAGCATAAAAACCCCCAAATAAATGCATTTTTGAAGATAACACAAAATAAATAATTGAAGTGAACACACAGACAGACGGTAAATGTGGGGGGACTCTGACACCTACGCTGTATAAGCCACGTCTGTTGAATTTGGCTGATGTTTGGATGTTTCTTAATCTGTTCCATCATTTATTCACATATTTAAACACAGAAACTTTTGTAAAGGTCTGTTTTTAATGAACTGGTTCTCTTAATTCAGAACCTCTGTCTTTTTTTGGGAATAATTGTAGAATATTTGTTGGGAGTAATTCGTTTTTTGCTTAAAATAATATCTGAGCTGTCGGAGATCTGTTAGAAGATCTTTACATTTGAACCATTTTAACACTATTTGAAGTCATTAAACGCTGCAGATGGATCACTGGGTCCCAAACCGATCACATGTGTGTTTTATTATCGATGCGTAGACGAGGCTTCGCTCTGTGTCAGATGTTGAAAACGTGTGTCGGGGCTGTTTTTACCTCCAGGGTCATGTGACTAAAAGCATGAATGAGACAAAGTGTCCTTCTGTTGTCCCTCTGTCCTTCTTACTTGTGTCCCTGCTGTTTCTCTCTGTTCTTTTCATTGACAGAGAACTTTACAGATGCTACAGGTCTAGGTAATGGGGAATGAGACGCAGTGTTTCTGCCTGTTGCCTTCCCCTCCACCTTCATCCTCCACCTTCATCCTTCATCCTCCTCCTCCATTTCTGTCTTTATGCAGTATCTGTCCATTCAGTGACATCCAGCAGTTCAGTCCATTTAGTGGCTTAGTTTAAGTCCAGTAAACCTCCCTGTGGTTTATATAATGGCCAACAGGGGGCGCCAAACGACCCCTGTTGGAACCATATTCATACAGAGTAGAGCTGCACATACTGATTATTTAAAGGATTATTTATTATTATCATAAATTATCATTCTAAAAATGACTGATAATAATTATACTTTTTTTATTCTTATATTTATTGTTTTTTCTTCAGTTTGATTTGATTAAACAATTAATTTGAATAAGTGGAAAAAACTGAAAAAAGGGGATAAAGACAGGTGGAAAATGACAAACAACTGATCCATTATTCCAGAATCAACTGAAACAATAACCAAAAAAAAGTATAAAAGTAAAAGGATAGGTTAAAAAAATCTATATAGAAATAACAAAAGTATAAAAGTATTTATAAAAAATATCTATAGTTATAAACAACAACAAATAAGTCAAATAATATCTATAAATAATATGTGCCTTGGAATCTTCAACACATTTGCATCAAATTTACTAATTTACTAACAACTTAAGATGGAACCAACATACAATGTTGTGTTGATCTTATGATCTTATGTGCGTCGCAATCAGCGTCCGTGTGAAACACAACAGTGGAACCAATGTTTACCAGCAGCGAAATTAAGCTTCAATTCAGGAAAAATGTTGTTTCAGCTCTACTTAAAAGTCTTAACCCATGGATAAAAACACCTACTACTTAAAAAGATGAACAAATGTTCACTCACAAATAAAGTCTGAGTTGAAGTTTCCATCTTTTCATTCATATAAAGTGTGTTTTTGGGCCTTTGGAGCCTCCGCAGTGGATGTGAGTGATGTCATCAAACCCACGGAGTTAAGTCCTCAGGAATAAAGATCGATCCTTTTATTAAATCCTCAGAAAACACACTTTCAATTTGGACACGTTACATAAATTTAAATAAAAATACAATAAAATACAGACAAAACATGAGCCACAAAGAAGCCAGAGCATAAAACCAAATACTGCGGTTGTACAGAGTAAAAAAAAAAAAAGAAAAGAAAAGTAAAAGTAGTTCTGAACATCAGCAATTAAAATCAATACAATTAGTCATTAATCTTCAGAAGTGTCTCATTGACATTTATGGAAAAAAAAATGTTTTTAGCTACAAATAATGTAGTAAAATGATTAAGCCAAAAACATAATCTTTAAAAATTATTCATTGAAAATGTGCATAATTTATTTCACTCCAGGTAAAATATTATTACATTAGTGGCTAAAACATTTTAACATTTAATGCATTTAAAATGGATACAAATAATTACATCATTGGTTGTTACAAGGTTAACTCACTTTATTTTGTTAAATATTAATGAAATACAAATATAAGATATTAATATGAATTTAAAAAAATAAGCATTCTACAAATTAAATGTAAATAAAATATTCAAAAATTATTACCACTTCACATACTATTAAAAAAGTCTATATTGTACTTTCAAATATTAGGTTTCACAGCTAAAATATAAAAGAAAAAAGGCTTTAACCAATAATGTTAAAGTACTAGAAACACTGAATAATGACTTGACTTCTTTCTTTGGACTGTGCTGCTCCGGTTTTGTTTTTCTGTCGGTCTTTTCTTTCTCCTCATCGTCGTTCATGGCGTCGCTCTGTTCGCCGCCGCCGTGTGCTGTCAGGGATTGAACTGACCTCAGATCAGCTCCTCATTGGCTTCACCTGTGTTTTTGACATTAATGATGAAGGTTTATAGATACGGACGCAGTATTTCTGACCAATACAAACTGGCATTCTACTCTTTTCTTCAGTTTCTCTGTAGAGTCACTGCCCATTGTGTCACTGTTGACCTTTGACCTTTGACTTGTAAATTCTTGAGCCAATCCCTGATGGCGCACTATTCTGGGAAGCCACTAACTGAATGTCATGATGGTGCTGCTGTTTTTTTTGGGGGGGGGGGGTCAAGTGCACAACATGATGCAGCCCATCAGCTGACTGCTGGCTCCGCCCACTCACCAGCTTCATCCTGTCACTTATGAGCTTTCTCTAAAGACACGCCTTCATCATCCATTCCCTCTTTTCACTGCGCTGGGTGGGGGGAGAGGTTGGGGGGCCGAGGGGGTTCAGGTAAGGGGGCTTGGAGGCTTGGGGCTGAAGCAGAACCACATTAACTGGGCTGTAAAGACTCCACACACACCTCCAGTTCATCTGTGCCTGTTTGCGCTTGTCATCAGCCTGCTGATACAAGCATGATGCCTGGGGGGGGGGGGGGGACCAGACCCTGTACCTGCTGAAGATCACCTCCATTTAAAGGTACAGTAAGAGGAAGAACGGTGGCAGGAGGGGCTGGTGTTCCCCATAGGGGGCGCCAGAGTAACAGCTGTTCAGTTCAGACCCGGGTGTGAGCAGGTGTTTGGAGAAAAATGACAGAAACAGAAACTTCTGGAAGGATCGAAGTCAGATCTGAACTGGACATGTGTTCATAAGCAAACCAACCTCTATGACATGAATATAAATGTGTTGAAGATCTTACATGTTATTGGACTCATTTGTTGTTTATATTATAGATATTGTTCTAAATACTTTTATACTGTTGTTATTTGTATATTTATATTTTTATATCCTTTTACTTTTGTCGTTTTTGTGGTTGCTGTTTCACCTGGTTCTGGAATAAAGGACAAGGTGTTTGTCATTTCCAGACGAGGCTTTTTCACAATTTTATTATTTTTTTTAATGTATTCTAATAATCATTTAATCAAAGTAAATGATTGATAGATTAGTCGATTACAAAAATCCTCAGCAGCTGCAGCTGGACTGACCCTGTGTGCGGTGAACAGTCGGTTCTTCAGGCTCATATTTCTGGTCACTGCTGTGGAGGAGGTGACGCCTCCTCCTGTTTGTGTCTGTTCTCCTCGACTCCTGCTGCTGTGTGTCTTTAACCCTCTGCCCCCGGTTCCTCCTTCTCCCTCTCTTCCTCTTCCTCTCCCTCCATCTCTTCCTCCTCCTCCATTTTGTCTCTCTTCTCCTCGACTCCTGCTCCCTTGTGTCTTTAACCCTCTGCTTTCTCCTCCTCCTCTTGTAGTCGAACTTACTGACGCGTCCTTGGCTTCAGCTTTCACTCCTACTCCTCCTCCTCTCGCTCCTCTTCCTCCTACCACCATCGCTCCTACAACCATTAGTACCTCAACTACTGCCGAGACTCCTCCTCCTCCTCCTCCTACTACTACTACTACTACTACTACTACTACTACTACTACTACTACTACTTCCACTACTACGACCACTACGACCGAGGCGTCCACCACCACCACCACGCCGCGGAAGCATCCCAATCAAAGTGTGTTGGGTACATGCTGTTGTCCCGTTGTGGTTTTTACTTCCTCTAGAGGTGACAGAGGACTGCCTTCTCCCACCTGACGAAACAGGAAGCTACATCAGGGCTACATTCTGATAAGCTGTGCTCGACCTGCTCTTAAAAAGTGGGCATTTACTTCAGAATATTGGGATGTAGCCGCCAACTATCCTCCTGGTCAGGAAGTGAGAATCCAGAGGTTTTTTTAATGTATTTTCCAGAATTTCCCTGGTTGGTATCTATCTATCTATCTATCTATCTATCTATCTATCTATCTATCTATCTATCTATCTATCTAT
>JAQQZY010000023.1:39530904-39540994 GCA_030068375.1 Ostorhinchus rueppellii | reverse complement strand
GAAATGCAAATAAAGGCAACAGTACACTTTTACTAATGTTGGGCTCAGTCTGGGAAAAGGCAGCAAAGTTCAAGTTGGAAAAATATCGTTAAGGGGAATTTTGGTTTTTAACACAGTGGAGGGTCATTTAGACCCGAGGACAACAGGAGGGTTAATAACAGTTACTGGATTTTTAGGGTCATATAAACAGGCTCAGTGTTGTAGAAGATGAAAGTGTTTCCATGGTAATGACAGAGCCTCTGAACGTCCAAATATGGTCATATCTGATGACCATGAAAAGATGAAACACTGTATTTGACACCAGTTATTTACATGTGTTCATAGGATTAATGGATCAATAGGTATTAAACAGTTTACATCAGTAGATGTTTTTTTCTCGTCACTCTTTATGGATTAAATGCAATAATCCAGTAGCATTTACATAAACAATTCATATTAAAGTATTTGTGGGAGATGTTGATATTTTCTTGTTTTTTTTCACTCACAGGTTCGACAAATCAGAGCAGCGCTTTCAAAAAAAGGCCTGAGTAAAGTCAGCGTTCAGAATCTGGCAAATGTACAAGGTAATTTGAACTCATAAGTAATAATCCAAGACGTAATATATAGAGTTTTATAGTCACTTACAAATGGATATTCACCAAGTAGATTGTGTTCTCATTTAAATCTGAGCTCATTGTGATAAAAATGTTTATGTGACTTGATATCAGTGAACTTGATGATAAATGTCAAATTTTGTCTTATTTGAAAATTGAAGAATCAGATGGGGTTTTTTTGTCTTTGAAATAATTCATTAAAACAAACAAAATAAGTGAGAAATCGTGTAAAGAATAACAGAAAAGATGAAATCAGATGAAAGTGACCTAAAAAGAAACAAGATGCCAAAACAACCCAAGAATCAACACACCATGAACAGCAAAAGAAGTAAAAACCAGTGAAAATGACAAAAGAAAACCATAACCAGATGAAAACAATAACACGGACAGAATCAGATGAAAAAAACACCCGTTCAGCAGACAAAACATCACTGCAGTGCTTTATTATCTGACCCTTAGAGTTCTCAGGGTATTGTCTTTATCTACACACTTCTTTAAATTCACCTTTTTAAGTTACTTTCCTGTTTTTGTCCCAGTTCACCGTAGAAAAGGATAATTCAGCCCAAAATCCTGAAAATCTGCAGGCAGGTTTGTGAGTCTGCTCAAATCTTTTGTGAAAACACAACTTCACTTTTGTGCATGAAGTGTTTTGTGTTTGAAATAGGTTTAACAAAGTCTGAGCTTCACAAAAGTCACAGAATATATGAATAAAATAAGAGGTAAACATATCTGAAATGACGTTTTGTAATACCGTCTTTTGAGCATAAATGTTGTCTATTTTCATCAAATGTAACAAATGACACTGAGTAATGACGTCATGTTACACATTAACATTCCTTAGATGTGTGTAAATAACAATACTAATCACATATTATTAGTAATATTTTCAACTTGTGTATTTATTTGTTTTTTCTTGATGCTGTGCAGTAAAACTCCATCCCACAGAGGGGGCGTGTCATGCTGAACAGGTCTATTTTTGTCCTGTCTCTCCTCATTCCTCTATGCATTAAACTGGAATAGGGCGGGTCTTAATGATTCCAGACAGCCTATTGGTTGGTAATAGTTGACAGATGAGGGATTCAACCCATTATGTTGATTAAGTTAAACTGATGGACAAAGAACTGATGCAGTTCCGTACAGTAAGAGATGAAAATATGTGAGTATTGATCTGTGATTGGATCTAACTTTGGCTTTCAATCACATGGACATCAATGGAGTGTGGAGCAGAAAGAAGAGATCGTTTGTTCACTTTTCTGTTGTGTAAAATGACAAACATACAAATGAAACAGGGAAACCATGGTGAAAAGCCTTAGATCATATCTTGGCTTTTACATGGTCTGTGAACATCAAGCAAAAACTGGGAGAGTTTCCCTCCTGCACTTGAGGTTAACTGTTGACGTGCTCTGGATGACTTTGGACTTTTAATATGGCTGTTTGAAAATATCATGTGATCTAATCACACAGGCATGATCTAAACCATTAAGGGTTAAAGTGAAATCAATCTCATTTTAATTATAAAATGCTAAATTATTTGAAGATAGTTATGGTTGTGGTTTCGTCCTCCAGCCCGGTTCACATACTGACTTTTCCTCATCGTTTAACAGGCAGACAGTTCAGGAGCATCATCATCACTGCCGTTCACACCCGTGACAGCCTGAAAACCTCTCACCTGCCCGGTCTGGAGCTCTTCAACGACGCCCGTGTGCTGAACACTGCCATGACTCGCGCTCAGTCGTTGGTGGTAGCGGTCGGTGACGCCGCCGCACTCTGCTGCTTCGGCAAATGCTCACAGATCTGGAAGAACTTCATTGACCACTGCATCAACAATCACAGCGCCGACCCACAGCATTTCACCAAAGACTTCTTTGAAAAAGAAGTTGCAGAAACAGCGAGGTTTCAAAAGTGTGAACCTGTGGATGAAGATAACGCTCTAACTGATGCCATTCTGCAAGAGTTAAAGGCTGGTTATGAAGAGTTTACAGCAGAGTGCGGTTCAGCAGAAGGTGACTTCGATTCCAAAGCTTCAAAGTCCAGGCCATCGTATGACAGTACTGAACCTGACCCGGAAGCTTTAGCGTTAGTTACAAAACAACCACAGATGTTCAAGCATGGAAGACTGGTAAGAGAGACATACAACCGAGGCTACGTCATCCCATTTGACAATCCCAGCACACGCATCAGCGTGAAGGGGAGGCGCAGCCTGGGAAAGGCATTCACCGGAGATCAGGTCATCGTACAGACAGCGACCGTGGTCAGTATAACCAAGATGGATGAATCCTCACGGGTCCTTGTGTGCACATTGGACGATGAAGATCACAGCAAACCAAGTCAAAACCCCGATGAGAGGTTCATCAGACGGACGATGGTGCCCATCACACCATCTGTCCCAAAGATCCGCATTCTGATCAGCAAGAAGAACCGCAGTGTCATTCCAGTGTGGGAAGAAACTGACGGACACTGGTCCATTACAGCGTCTGAACCTCTTAACGAATGCCTCAAACAGAATAATGTGTTTCTGGTGCAAGTGATTGGCTGGAGAGAAGATTGTTTCTATCCATTGGGCCGGGTGATAGATATTCTGCCAGTTGGAATATCTTTGGACAATGGACTCAGAGTTCTGAATAAAGAATTCAAAATCACACCTTCTACACATGAGCGACTCTCTGGCTTTTCCACTGAGGACAAGTCCCAGAGGGAAGACCTGCGTGAGGTTAAAACTTTCACCATCGATCCAGAAGATGCAAAAGACCTGGATGATGCCATCAGTGTCAGAGAAGTTGGAGACCATTATGAGGTGGGAGTCCACATCGCAGACGTGTCCAGCTTCGTGACTCACAATGGGGAATTAGATAAATATGCAAAAGACCGAGGTATAACATATTACAGCGGTAGCAGCTGTAGAGAACCCATTCATATGTTTCCTCAACAGTTAATCAGGGACCACTTCAGCCTTCTGCCAGACAAAGACCGCAGGGTGGTTTCACTGATGTTCACAGTCGACAAAAAAACAAACGAAGTCCAAGGAGAACCCAAGTTCCAGCTTTCAACAATTAAATCAAACAGGAAACTTTCATATGAAGAAGCAGAGAAAATAATCAATGCAAAATACAAAGAAAGTCCAAACGTTGACACTGTAGAAGGCTGTGTCATGATCGCTTATCATTTTGCAAAAGCTCAGCGGAAGAAAAGGCTTAAGAACTGGGCTTATGCTCAACCAGACGAACATCGACGACCAGGGCAGCGCAAAGCTCATCTTATGATTGAAGAGCTCAATGTGTCGTTTAATGTCCAGACGGCCAAGAAACTGACCAGTTCCACAAAAACAAGCAGTTTTGCACCTCTCCGCTGCCAGAAAAGACCGGATGTTGACAAGGTTGACGAATTCATGCAGCAAAGTCCAGAACTCATACCAATGTCTTTTTGTGTGTGGAATGAAGTTAACTGTGATGAAGAAGAAACAACCTGTGAGGAGTTCCGCATTCTCCCTGAGGTTTGGGAAGACATTCAAAGAGCTGCAAAAGACAATGATATCGACAAAATGGTGGACCTGATTGCTACAGATGACATCCACCCCCAGCTTCACCCGCTCACTAATCAGTTCAGAAAGTGCTCAAATAAAGCTTATATCATCCGCTCCAACTCGTCGGAAGATGCAGCGGTTGGACACTACTCACTTAAAGTGAACCCTTACACTTACGCATCTTCACCAATTCGCAGGTACATGGACGTCGTTCTGCAAAGGCTTCTTCACTCTGTCATATGTGAGAAGAATGTCCCATACACAAAAGAACAGATTACGTCTCTGTGCAACCTCTTCAAGGAGAAGATAAAGGAAGCCAGTGAATATGAAAAACAGGCTGAAAAAATGTCATACGCAGTGAGCATGAGGAAACAAAATGTGCCAAAACTAGCCTTTGTGGTAAAGGCAGAGCCGGACACAGAGAGCTTTTTGGTGGCGTTTCCTTTTAACAAGAACGTCTTTTCAGAGAATGTACCGATCATGTACAAAGATTTACAACTGGAGGATCAACCACTTTATGATGACGACCGCTGCATCACACTCAAATGGAGGAGGAGGATCTATGCAGCAAACAAAAAAGAGTTCCACCAAGAGCTGAAAACACCTCCAGCCTGTGGTCCATGCATTGAACTCCCAGTGGAAATGTGGAAGTCAACCATCAAAGCAATTAAGGAAGAAACATGGGGTGATGCAAAGAAGCTCATACTATCGGCAAAGACAAAGCCAGTGTTGCCTCAAACCCAGATCCACTCATGTCCTACTGAGCAGGAGGATGAACAGGAGGTGGAGCATGAGGTTAACATCAGTCTCGTGTTTCGACCAGGTGACACCCTTCAGGTCCAAATGACATCTGAGTTAAAGAGGGCTTACCCGATACCTGCCATTCAGTTGGTCAACATCACACCAAAGTTTGAGGTCTGCGTGGAACACGTCCACAATCCCATCACCTGCTTCTCAAGGCTTGCTGATAATCCGTCAAAGCTATTCTACAGGAGCCCAGAGGATTATGTGAAGATCTGGAAACCACTATGTAATATGGAATCTGCCTTTTCTGCTGTCCGTGAAGGTAACAGCATCATCATTGAAGACCTGGTGGTGAAATTCAGGCAGAAAGAAGACACACTGACGGGAAGCTTCTTCTTACCACAAGCGTGGATCGATGAGTGGGCCATCGAATTCCACCTTTCAAAGTGTTTATTGTGCATAAGAAAAAGAGGCCTGAAGCTGATCTCAACTCTGGAAGAGTCACATCCTGCACTGGTGGACCCTGACAAATTCACGTGGGTGGCCCACGGAGTCACAACACAAGACAAGGAGGAGAAAAACCCTTCAAATCCTGGACGTACAGCGAATTTCTACATCAACTATCTACCAATGAAAGAAATTCCTGATTGTATCTTTGAGAAGAACACAAGTTTCACCGTTGAAATCATCCCAAAGCTGCTTCCAAATATGTAAGTCCACATTTAACTCACCCCATCTACTCTTTACACTGATTTCATTACACTATTTAACCTTCTGGTATCAGGGTGAGCATATTATGCACACTTTGCACTTCATGTTATAAAAGGTCTTATTATTTTTCACAGTTCGTATCAGATGAAAATTCAAGAGTTCATTTTTGTACGATTTTTACATTTCTGATCCAGGCACTAAAAATCAGCACATTGTAAACAACCCTAACTCTAACCCCTAACCCTAACACTTGCAACACTAGCACCCTTCTCCAAAGTGAGTAAAAAATGTGCATGGACACATTTTACAGTATTATTAGTATTAGTATCAGTATTAGCAGCGTTTCTACTGATAAGGTTTTGCCGTGGCGCACCACTACAGCAAAGTCCTTGCCTAACCCTAACCCCTAAGAATTATGCACATGCAAACCTTTGCTCATGGACAACCACATCCTTTTCAATGTAAACATCTAGTAGTGAAACCTGTTGTATTGAATTTACCCTGTTTATTTATCATTTCCTATAGTAAAGTTCATGTTACTTAGATATTCAAAATTATACAGTTAATGGGGATAAAAATAATACAGGTGTAAAACAAGCACGCTGTGTGTTGTATCAAATTTACCCACAGTGTGAAAACACAGGAGGCACAAAAATAATACGGGGGTAAGAATTGTACTTGACACCACACCTTTCTGAGGTAATCAGAAGATCAGTGCATGAATGGATTTTTTTCTACACTGAGTAGGCCTACTTATTGAATACGTAGGACAGAAACCAGCCAGATTACAGACTTTTAGTGGTTAAGATGGACCTCTGTGGGCGGGATACTGGAGGGTTAATGTGGAACTGCAAAAGGGTCATTAATATGTCACCTCCTTGAACTAATTAATAGTATTTACTAGTTCTACAAAAGCACATGGGTTTTTTCATTAAGTTTTCTGCTTCACAAGCTGTTTCATTAATTTGATTGCAGTTTGAACTGACATTTTTTTCTGTCCTTTTTGAATATTCTCTTAAAATAAATTAATCAGAAATTTGAGTTCACATTAAATGCACAAAATTCAACCCATTTAATTTAACTAAAACATCAGGACCCAAATATTTTAATATTACATCTTTAACCCAAAACTGTTTGACTTTAAACTGATGATGATGTATATTTTCCAGACGGGCGGAGGAGGCTGTGGGTAACATTCCTGTTGCCTGTGACCTAGTGAAGGTCATTGCACTTGGACTACACATTCCACGAGAAGGTAAGTCTGATAATTCTACAATTTCATTTAGCAGATGCTTTTGTCCAAAGGGATGTACAACACAAGCAAGAATTTAGACTTAAAGAAAAACCTTTAGTCAGCGCAAAAAATGCTTCAGGTGTGATTGGTCACAGGTATCACCATCTAGTGGCAGAAGAAGTACCAAGCCCCCCTCCTACCCAACCCCTTTTTTTGACATTCAACTTACAACACACAACTTTGTCAGTGCTAAAAACCCTTTAGTGCTGGGTCTGGGACCATCTGACTTATTCTACCCCAAAGGACAAAGAGGAGCAGAGTCAGGTTTAAGTGCCCAGGTGTTCGCTGAACAACTGAGTCTTCAATTGTCTCTGAAAAGTAGAAAGGGTCTCAGCAGAACACAGAGTTTGGTAGATGGTTCCACCATTTGGGAACAACAGAAGAGAAGAGTCTGGTCAGATTTAGAGCCGTGCTGGGCTGGAAGGACCAGGCGTCTTTCACATGCAGAGCGTAGTGGACGAGAAGGAGAGTAGAGCTGGACCAGGGATCCCAGGTAGGCTGGAGCAGTGTTTGGGATGGTTTTGTAAGCCTACAGAAGTGCTTTGAATTGGATTCTGGAAGCCAGTGAAGAGAAACTAGCAGCAGGGTGACATGTGCTCCTTTGGGCTGGTTGAAGACCAGACATGCTGCTGCATTCTGGATCATCTGTAGAGGTTTGAATGAACATGCAGGGAGGCCTGCCAGAAGCCAGTTACAGTAGTCAGTGTGTGAGATCACAAGAGCCTGAACCAGAAGCTGTGGGCCTGTTGGGTCAAGAAGGGTCTGATCTTCCTGATGTTGTAGAGGGCATAACGACAAGACCGAGCAGCAAACTGTGGAAACACCTGTGGGATGTCATTCAGGTGTCTGATTTACTCTTTTGCTTGTATTTTATTTTTACAGTACAGTCGAGGACTGTGGTATGGAGACAGATACAAGGCATGCCAGGCCTTAACGACAGTCAGCGCAAAGCTGTGGGTAAAGCTTTAGAAAACACCTTCACACTCATCCAAGGACCGCCTGGTAAGAACAGCAACTCATGTTTACCATAAAGATTATTACATACTGCACAAGAACAGAGAAATTAGTTCATTTTATCAAGGTGGCAAGAACTAGAACAAAGCTAATTTTTGGTCAGAACATTTCATACTTCACAAGAAACTCAAGCACAGACCTCCAGTTGGACCAGAGCCATTCTGTACTGGGTTTTCCTGCTCTCTCTGGCTTCCTCAGCCATTAAAAAATAGATACATATACAGTAATGAGTAAAAGCTTTACATAAAAGCTTTGGGCACTCTTAAAATTTTGAAAATAATTTTGTTCACAAAAAAATGGAACTGAGAGCGTGCAGAAGGGAGCATGTGGGTTTGGAAAACAGAACAATAATTGGCACAATTCAATGACTTAAGTGTGATTTTTAAAGTAATATATCCCAAATGCATGGAACCTACAGCGGTGAACAAAAATATTTCTCCATCACTGTAGTTTAATTCTCCTGTCGGTCCCTGACCACGGTGCTGCTACAGATCTGGAGTTGGTCCCTGAGGCCTTCAATGGAAACTCACTGATACTAATGTATGCTATGTGCTGATGCTAATTCCTAAAGCTAATGCTGTCTGTGGATTGTGGGTAAAATGGAAAGATCAAATTTCCCATTCCATACCATACCATCTTCATCCACTTATCCGGGCCTGGGTCTCAAGAGCAGCAGCCTCAGCAAAGCCCAGACAGCCCACTCCCCAGCCACTTCCACCTGCTCTTCTGGGGGAATGGCGAAACATTCCCAGGCCAGCCGAGACATATGATCCCTCCAGCGTGTCCTAGGTCGGCCCTGAGGTCTCCTCTTAGATGGACAAGCCCGAAACACCTCCCTAGGGAGGCGTCCAGGAGGCATCCTCACCATATGAACCACCTCAACTGGCTCCTCTGGACATGGAGGAGCAGTGGCTCTACTCCAATGTCTGAACTCCTCCCCCTATCTCTAAGGCTGAGCCCGCCCACCCTGCGAAGGAAACTCATTTTGGACACTTGTACCTGTGACCTCATTCTTTCAGTCATTACCTCGAGCTCATGATCATAGGTGAGAGTCGGAACAGAGATGAACCGGTAAATTAAGAGCTTTACTTTTCGGCTTAGCTCCCCCTTCACCACAACGGACCAGTTTAGCGTCAACATCATTGCGGATGCCACCCTGATGACCAAATTTCCCAATGGCTACAATAAAATGATTAACCTTTAACCTTTCTTAGCCACGGCCACTTCAAATTTTGGACTAATCACACAAGCTGGACAGCTGGACACCACATAAGAAAAATGTAGTGTCTGGATGTTGTGTTGAGAACAAAGTGCATGAAAAAAGAAATAACAGTCTTCTTGCAGAAGATGTAATAACATAATTTCTTTTCTTTTTGTAAATGAAAAAAACATTTCTCCTGCTTGTGTTTCAGGAACTGGAAAAACAGTAGTTGGAGCGTACATCGTTCACTGCTTCTTTGAGCTGAACTCTGAGAAACCGTGGACGTTCACTGACCCAAAGGATAAGGACAAGAAACCAGTCATTCTCTACTGTGGTCCTTCCAATAAGTCTGTTGACGTCGTTGCAGGTGAGTTTCTTCATCTGTCAGGATTTCATTCTTTCTGTTTGTTTAAAGTACGCTCAGTTTCTCTGACACTGCTTGTGTTTTTTACTATTACAACAGAGTTTCTGTTGAAGTTCGGAGGAAAGCTAAAACCCCTCAGGGTCTACGGTCAACAAGTGGAGATGGTGGATTACCCTCTTCCGGAATGCAAACTTCAGTTCTCTCACACGTCACACCGCAATGAGCCAGCGAACGCCAAGCTCCGGTAAGGAAACGTTACAGTATGTAATCAGAATCAGTCAGGACAGGTCAGCGTCTGTGACTTGTACAATCACACGATCCCTCTTTTTCTACAAATCTATGAGTTTGTGAGGCTGGGATTAGATTGAGTTCATGTTAATATCAGATGTTGACACAGTGGATGGTGGTTAGAATAATCACAGGTTCTGGTTTGATACCTGGGACAGGTCCTTTCTGTGAGGAGTCTGCATGTTCTCCTCTGTGTGGGTTCTTCCTTCCACCCATAACATTATTTGCAACACATTCCATCTCTGTGAATCTGATCCTTAATGTTTATAAGGCTCACATTTATCTAACTCCACTGTTCTTAGTGTGTGCTTCAGTTCTTTGTGTATTTGGACCCTAATAGTTCACACAGTTTGAATCTGAA
>JAQQZY010000023.1:39066410-39076732 GCA_030068375.1 Ostorhinchus rueppellii | reverse complement strand
GGGATAGGCTCCATGCGACCCCCGTGACCCTAATGAGGATAAAGCGGGTATAGAAGATGAATGAATGAATGAATGAAATTATCTGCCTCGGAGGTTAAATGAGCTCAATGTTACATATGTTAATAAAATTAATTGGGGGGGAAAAAAATGACAGAAGTCCTGGTTTGCTCATGTTTCTGAGGTATATAATAAAGTGTTATTACACATATATATTAGTTTATGTACATTTATACAACAGATCTATAAATGTTCCACTAGACTGAACCTGTAAAGTGACTGTATTCTAATGTGCAGACAGTGTTTGGAAATATCGTCGCAGAATAAACTTATTAGTTGTGTTCTTCAGTTTGTTGTTTGTTTTAATGCCTGGTCCAACTAAAGGTCCATTTGTTTGGACAAATATAATAATAATAACAAAAACAGCTCATAGTAGTTTCATTTCAGAGCTGATATCTATCCATTTAACAAGTTTTCTTGATAAAAACTAAATTCACCTCAGTTCTTCCATCAGTATCTTTAAGCTTTTAGACATTCCATGTTTTCTTTTCTGTCTGTTTTAGTCACATGACACACAGGCGTGAGGACTGGATTACAGAACCATTGTTTATGATGACTTTTGATGGTCTAATAATGTTTTCCGTGACTGTAGATCTGGTAGCCCTAATATTCCTTTGGAGTTAATCCCATTCTTGTCTGTGTCTCGGAAAGTTCAGCCAAACAGTTACCATTTATGATCGGATTTTGCTTTATCAATAACTCACAAGTTTTGTTTTTTAATTCTGGAAGCGTTTTACTTATAGACCAGTGTAATTTTTTATTCTTTACCCTTCTCTCTCCTTTTTCTTTCGGAGAATTGCTATTGATCCCCTCCCTCTCCCTCAGGTTTACCTCCTGTCGCGTTATCGATCAGGGAAAATTGTAGTTAATGGACCTTTAAGCACCGATCAAACCTCATCTGAACGCGATGAGGATTAAAAACCGAAGGAATCTACAGGTCAGAGGTCGACGCCAGGAGAGAATCCACCTCATCCACAAACACAAATACAGCGGTATGTTTGATACAAATGTGCATACATGTCTCTTTAACAGGTACAACTTTATTCCAAGGATCCAGAGGGTTTCTGGGTAGAACATGAAAAACATTCAGTATCAAGCCAATCACAATGAAGGGGGGGAGCATTCCATTCTTATAAAATATAGAGCTTTAATTTATTAGTCAGCAACAACAATGGAAAGGGAAGATAGAAGTGTAATTTACACAAGTCATTACATTAACATCACCTCTGTGCATTTACTTTTTTTCTTTTTTCATAAAGTCTGATGATGCAAAGGAAATAAAAAACAAACAAAACAAAAATGAAAATAAACACTCAAAAACTAAAGACACATTTTTAAAAATTCCAACAAATTGTACAACCTTTCCTTGCATTTTTTTTTTTTTCACGGTTTGTTTGGGATTCTGGGAATTTAGACGCATCCCAAATCCGGAGTAGATACACGAGCCCCTTTTCCACCACAGGAATTTGTATTATTTACCTGGAATTTTGAAAAAACTTTGTTTCCACTGAAATTACTGGGTAAATAAGAGGAAGAAACAGTAGCGGTCTTGGTTAAACTCTTGAATTTAGGTTTGTATGTGATTATCTGATCTTACACAATACACATAAGGTGTAGCTGGTCATGTCTACGATCACGCTAACACACTGCTGTCCGAACTGTTAACTGCGAACTTTTTCAGGGAAAGTTCGTAGTAAAGGGGTAGGTTCTTCCCATTGTGCATTTGTGTTGTTTCTGTGCAGTTAACATGGTTTTATTTGCGATGTTGGTTTGTCAGTCACCATTTCTGGAATCATTGTGCTTCTTCTTAGCTCCACCTACTGGACTGGAGGTGTAGTGCAGGTTCTTTTACCAATCCCCCATATGTCATCAACTTGATTTCAATAAATTTTCCAAAACACTGAGGTGAAAACCACACTGAATACCAGGAATTAATTTACTCAGGTCTGTAAATCCCTGGTAATAAAAGTTCCTGGTAATGTTGGTGGAAAAGGGGCTGCAGATACATCGATACCCCTGTATGAACGATGGATGCATCTTTCCAGTGATGAAAGATCAGAGCTGAACCAGGTGTTTAAAGTGTCTTACTACCAACGTGTTTCAACCTTGACTAAAATGCTTTCTTAGTATTTGTGTTTGACTGGAACGGTTAAAAAAAAGTTTGCAGTTAAGGGGTAGGTTTTTTCCACTGTGCACCTGCATCTTTTTTATTAAGTTTATATGGTTTTATTTGTGATTTGGGTTTGTCGGTTGCTATTTTAGACATTACTGTGCTTCCTATTAGTGCCACCTACTGGACTGGAGGTTTAGTATAAGTTTTTTTTTTTTTTTTTTTTTTTTAACCACTCTCCCATTCATCATCAGCCTGATTTCAACACATTTTCGGTAATTTTGAGCTGGAAATGCAAACAGAACATTAGGAATTAATTCACCCATGTCCATAAATCCCTGGTATTAAAAGTTCCTGGTAATGTTGGTGGAAAAGGGGCTACAGACATGTAGATACCCCTGTATGAATGATGGATGTATCTTCCCAGAGATGAAGGATCTGAGCTGAACCAGGTGTTTAAAGTGTCGTAATTAAAATGCTTTTTAAATTATTTCCATGTTTAACGAATAAAAGAAAGACTAAGTACTGTGGTTTATGTTTTCCATCTAAACTGACACTACGTTCACACTGCAGGTCTTGATGTTCAATTCCATTTTTTTTTTTTTGTTATGTTGTTCATATTATAATGTAAACGCGATGTCATCAGACATGTGCAAACAGTCTGTGTTTACGGTAGTAAATACAGATATTTCTGGGTTCTGCAGAGCTTTGACATTTGTCGGATTTCAATGGCGCAAAAGTTGGATAAAATGCAACCGCTCAGATGGAAGATCTAATTTCGGACAGATATGAAAATGTCCTGGATCTGACTTATGCTGTTCATACTGTCATAAAGAAGTCAGATATGAGTCGCATGTTGGCAAAAAAAAAGTCGGATTTGGGCGACTTTTACAGTATGTTTATGTCTGATTTGTGATTTGAAATTTTAAAAAGAACGGAAAATGACACCTTAATGATTTTGTTTTTCAGTTTAAAATAGGGGAATGGAAAAGGACTTGAATTTTAATTTTAAATGGGTAAACAAAAAACAGAAAAGGACTTGTATCTTGTTGTTCATCATAAAATTAAAAAACAAAAAACAGCTCTTTAATTTCACCTGCTGTCGAAAATGTCCAAAAAATGATGCGCTATTTGAGCCTGGACCGTATTGAAGACGCAAAGTATTAAAAACAGTCAAAATACACTCCGACTATTTACTACTATTATATTGATCTAAACACATTTTCTTGCACCAAACAAATCTGATCTACAAACATCTTTAGTTTTGTGGATGAACTGGAACGGCATTTTTCTTAATTCCAATTTTCCATTTTCCACAGCACCTCAAGTCAGTTACAGAGCCATTTTCTGTTTTTGTTTTTACAATTTTATGAAAAAAAAAAAAAAACAGGATGCAAGTCCTTTTCTGTTTTTTGGTTGACTGATTTTAAACCGAAAAACAAAATACGAGTCACTTTCCATTTACGATTTTAAAACGAAATATGACTCGTTTCCTGTTAACCAATTTTAAACTGAAAAACAAAATACGAATCATCCCCCAGTTTTCAGTTTTTAATATCAAAACAGAAATCGGATGGCCATGACGTACACGGATGGGACCTTTTAAATCCGTGTATCATTCGTTCATTTGTTTTAGAATTTAAAACCAGAAATCAAAAAACAAAAAAGTTTTTTTTGTTTTTCATTTACAAAACTAGAATGAAAAATGGATAACGATTTGTTTTTCCATTTCCCGATATTGTGCTCAAATGAAAAATGGAAAAAATAATATAATAACGGCTGTTTCATCATCTTTGTTATTTCCAATATAGTTCCGTTTTCTGACCTAGAAGTAGTCCGTGACCTTAACGCCCCTTTACTGCGGCAGAGGTTGGACATATGCTAACTGTTACAGGTTGTAGCAACGAAAATGGACATTTTTGTGTTTTTCAGTGGAAGTCAGTGGGTTAAACATGAACACAGAGAAAAGATCTGGTATTTTCCAGGTACGTTTTTTTGTTTTATTTTTCAGGTTATTTCTTTTATACGGAAGCATTTTGCATTCACGCAAAACAATTATTTCGGCTTTGTTTTGCTGAATTAACTTTTTTTTTATTCGTTCATTTACAATTACAAAAATGACAAACACTCGATGAGGATTACATACTAACCGTTGTTTTTTTTTTTCATTTTTCATTTGAGCACAAAATCGGGAAATGGAAAAATGAATTGTTATCTGTTTTTCTTTCTAGTTTCGAAAATGAAGCACGGATTCTTTTAGCTGCGATGTGAACGTAGCATACGATAATTTGACTTTCTACACACAGATACATGTCGAGCTCCAATGAAAAGACACATCTTTGTTTATACAGAGGTACGTTGGGTGTTTAAAGCGTTTCCTCCCTCAGACTGTACATCCCTCGAGATGAAGAAAAAGAAAAAAAACAAAAGGAGATCAAACAAAAAAATGACCACACAGTATCTTATCAGAATTACAGTACAAATACAGGTTCATGCACACAATGAAAGCCAGCTTCCCAATAGTTTGGTTAGTGTCACAACATTGTTACGATGCTCTGTTGTGTATACGGGCAATTATTTTTTCCACACGTGAATGTCATAGGATTGAAACGCACCAAGGAAGGAAGAACAAAACTCGACGTCTTGTGCTCAGAGCTAACGCCGCTGCCTGATCCGGGCGCCACATCAAGTCTCTAGATCCTACACTTGGCCCGAGTGTGTGCTCGTTGCATTCGGCCCCGGCCAGTGTCCCTTAAAGTAAAAGAATAATGCCCTTTTGTGCAAAACCTCCACCGTCTATTGCACCTCGAAGGATTTTTGCATTTCGGAAATAAAACGTTTTCACTTTAGCGCTTACTTCTACTGCACAATCACTTGTTAGAAGAAGCAAAAACAATCAAAACTCCAATCTGGAAGGAAATAAAAGACAAAAAAAAAAAAAAAAAATAGGGCAAGACCGGTTTCCGACATGAGGGCCCAGTTGGATAATTTTAACAGTCATGTGTACGTTCAGGTTCCCTTCTGGAGAAATAGCGGGACCACGATCCAATCCCGTCCGATGGCCCCTCCCCCTCCTCTGCAAATGTAAAGTCCGTGTCCCCGTTCAGGTCCGATGAGGCCGGGGAGTCGCTCCCGAAGTGTCCGTAAATAAAAATAATAAAAAAAAGAGTCCTGGCGTCGAGTCGAAGCAAGCAGGAAACACCAGAGATCCCATCACCCCCTTAATCGAAGCCCAGTCCTCTCATTCCCAACAGGTCACGTGATGTTGACAGAAGGTTTGTAATGACAGTAACAGCAACAATAAAATAAACAACAACAATAATAACAATAATAATATTTGCCCCAAAGGTACCTATACACAAAGAGCATGTTTTTTCTATAAGTACAAAGAAATCCACAGAATGATACTATATACAACCTACAATAAATACTGTGTATCATATATCTTACTGTTTGAGAGGATGTACGTGGGGGTTTTGTTTTGTTTTGTTTGTAAGCCTCTTTTTTTTCTCAGTTTGCTTTTTTCCGGTTCGTGGAGTTGAACTTTTTTTTTTCACGTTGCTACTCGTATTGAGTCGAGTCTCTCCCGCGGACCTCCTCATGTCTCTTCCTCCTCCTGCTCCTCGTTCTCCTCGCCGTCATCCCCGTGATGCCGGCGGTTGCGAGGTTTCTTCTGCTCCTTCAGCTCCTTCAGGTCTTTGGCCTTGAGGGCGCCCAGCAGGGGGTCTCCGAACTGCCAGTAGTCCTGACAGTACTGGTTGATGAGGGTCATCTCGGGTTGGCTCAGGATGGTCAGCAGGTCCTTGTACTGGCCGGCGCTGGGGGTCCACTGGGTGCTGGAGTGGAGTGAAGACGGTACCAGCCCCCCGCCGCCACCACCCTCCACTAGGACATTGTTGACGGCGCGACTGGACAAGACCACCAGCTGCAGTTTGACCAGCGTGTGCTTGAAGTTCTTCTCCGTGGCCGAGCATTGGTACAGGCCAGAGTCGGACGGTTGCAGAGATCGGAGCAGAAGGCCCTGGTCCGTCTTCAGAATCCGACCGTCGGATCGCAACTGCAAACGTGACGAAAACAAGGTCAGGAATCAGACTGAATGGATCAAGAGTTATTCAGGGTTTTTGCTCTTGATCCAAAACAGCTATTCTTTAAGACCTTAAATGTATGTACTTATATACTTGCCAGGGTTCTTTCGGGTTCCTTTTAAGAGTTTTTAAGGCGACTTAGAACAAAATTTATAGGGCTCATATTTATCTAAATCCACTTTTATTAGTCTTTGGTTCATTTATTTGTGTATTTGGACCCTAATAGTTGAATTTGAACCCTCCAGGTGCTGCAAAGCTGTCTTTATATTCATTCCGGCAAAAATCGAGTGGCTTTCTACAACCTGTTTGAATTCCTGCTTCATTTGTTACATTTTATAACTAGTTACATCACAACATTTGCACATATAAGGTCAAGACTTCCGCCGAACATTTCTCACAGTATGACAGAACTGTCAGCAGCAGCAGTTGTATTGAATTTTGGTTTCGAAAATGAAATGTCTCATAAAGGAATCATCTTAACATAGACATTTTTCATGATTTTCCAGAAGCAAAACCTCAATTAATCCAATTAATTCCATACATCGTCCAGTCCTATGGACCTGTATGTTACATATGGATGTCAGTTTTATTTTTATTTAACTGTTGAAGTTCCTAATACAACCTTATAGTTACTGATTGGTCGTACCTCCTCTGTTTCCGCCTCCTAAACTTAGAGCTCTTCTACTTTTCGTGGAAGTGTTGGGAGTTTCTCTGTAGGCGTCTATGTTTTTGTTTGTTTGTTTGTTTTTTACCTCTTTCCTGCGGTCGCTGTTGTCTCTCTGCAGATGCCATTTGATGAGGGCATGCGGAGACCGGGCCTGACACTCCAGGAACGTACTGCTTCCCTCCACGCCGTACTGAACCATCTCCAGAGTGTTCTTATTGGCTGTGGGCCAGAGAGAAAGAGAGGTTTCCATAGCAACCACACACTCATTATCACCCATCTCCTGAGGACCAACTTGTCTGAATAAAGGCGACAGTGGGGTTTAGAGCAAAAAACAGACAGAAGAGACAAGAAAACAGAGGCTGAATACTATTACTACTACTACTACTAGTACTACTACTACTATTACTATAACTACTACTACTACTACTGCTATTACTACAACTACTACTACTACGACTACTACTACTATTACCACTACTATTATTACTGTGACTACTACTTCAACTACTACTACTATTACGATTACTACTACTACTATTACTACGACTACTACAATTACTACTATTATGACTACTACTACTCTACCACTCCTACTACTCTATCACTCCTACCACTACTACTACCACTATTCCTACTACTACTACTACTACTACTACTACTCTACCACTCCTACTACTACTACTTCTAGTACTACTATTACTACTACTACTACCACTACCACTACTACTACCACTATTCCTACTGCTACTCCTACTCCTACTACTACTCTACCACTCCTACTACTACCACTACTACTCCTCCTCCTACTACTACCACTACTACTACTACTCCTACTACCACTACTACTACTCCTACTACTACTACTACTCTACCCCTCCTACTACTACTACTCTACCACTCCTACTGCTACTACTACTACTACTAGTACTACTATTCCTACTACTACTACTACTCCTACTACTACTACTACTACTACTACTACTACTACTACTACTACTACTATTACTACTACTACTACAACTACTACTACCACTATTCCTACTACTACTCCATGTCATTAATCTTCAGGTCCTGAACTTAACCAGAAGCATCATCAGTGTAAACTGCAGAGGAACGGTGTCTTACCGTTGGAGTTGAAACCTCTGCATTGGCGGATGGGGTTCCCGTACTTGACGTCCTGCCTCCGGCTTCGTCTAAATGGGTCAGACCAGTAGCGGCGAATAAGGAGAGAAAACAGCATAAAGCAACTGCAAGCCATTCAAAGCCATTCAACATCCCAGTAAACTCAGAAACAACCACATCCAGTTAATACGATAAACAGGCGCGTTTCCACCACAGAAACCTCAGGGTTAAAGTTCAGGGGGGTTTACACAACCAACCAATCTGCCCACACAGAGCAGGACCCGCTCTGTGTGGGTATCTAGGTGAGCATGCACACTTTGCACTTCATACTATAAAAGGTCACATTATTTTTAGAATTTGTTTAGGTCAGAAATCAAAAGTACATTTTTGCATGATTTTTAAAATTCTGACCCAGTCACTAAAATCAGCAAATTATAAACAATGGAAAATTACTACATTAGCACCCTTCTCTGAAGCGAGTAAAAACTGCTTTGACATATTTTTAGCATTTAACGCTGACCTAGCATAAATAATAATTATGCAATGTTGCTGTTGATCATTGACAAATGCCAGACTGCAGAAAAAAAAAAGCCTAATTTTTATTGAGTATATATTTTTTTGTTTTTTTGCATCAAAAATATGGATTGTTTACATTACCAATCACCTTCGAGTAAACATTTAAGCTCCGCCCTGGAGTTTGCGGGGCCAAAGTATTAACACAAAACAGGGACTGGGTCATGCTGCCTTCATCGGGAAGATGATCCTTGTGAAATATGTTGTGTTCAAGTGCTTTTTCTGTCTAGTGAAATAAAAAATGTTTGACACACAATTTATCGTGACCTGCTACTTTGATAAAACAGTTTTGGATGTGTTCATTCATCTGCTACAGTATATGTTTGTAATTTTTTTCCAAATTGTGTATGCGATAAATGTTTACGATCATCAGCTAACAGCAGCAGAACGCTAATAAAAGCATTGTTTATCATTCACAATGAATCCCTCCTATGTTGAAAAGGTCAAAGGTCGTGTATTAAATGATTTCCCAGTTCCCCAGTGGGAAATATGAAGATCTGAGGGGGTGTTCATGTGCAATTTTCAAGTTAGTATCTAGTAACTACCCATAGCATGTGAAAGTAGCATTAGACCTGTAAAGTTTCCTGTAATTTGACCTATGCCCTAACGGCCCCGCCCCCTGCTGTGGAGATACACAGCAATGGTCCCGCCCCCTGCAGTGAAGACACACAACAATAACTCCGCCCCCTGCAGTGAAGAAATGCAACAATGACCCCATCCCCTGCAGTGCAGACATGCACCACAGGCCCCGCCCCCCTAAAACTACCCTGAAGGTCCTGCGGTGTAAACGTAATGTGAAATCCTCCCATGGTACGTCACACTCTTGTATTAGTGCTGCCTTGAACCCAGTAGATTAAATACACACAGATCAGACCACCGTAAACAGCAGCCGTCCAGCCGTCATCATTCACCCCCCCCCTCCCCTACCCGTTAATTGGTTACTCCGTTAGTGTCCATGCCGGTGCTCACCTCTTCTGCGATGCTGAGTATCTGGAGCAGGACTTCCCGTCCCAGGCGCAGTACGGGTCTCGGGCCAGGCAGCAGTCGGCGCACGCCTCGCCGTACACGTCACAGCGGTGGAGGGCGAGCTGGGTCAGGCCCACCGCCGACGACACGTACAGCTGTTGCTATTGGACGAAAAAGAGGCGGAGTTAACCCTTGGAGATGAGACCACCTGATCTGTACTGGTTTATGTAGTTTTTATTTTATAAGTATTTCTATAGTATCAGTCAAACATGAGTAAATAGATTCCATTCAGTTTATTTAAAGTCACAACTTTCACCAAAAATACGAATAATAACAAAACGACTTTTTCCCCTTTTTTTGACTCAAAAAAAAAACTTATAGCAAGTTTTATTTTCTTATTTAGATAAACATGTTTTACACTTTCAAATACAGAACTTCTGCTACTTTTTACACTACTTTATTATTACTATTACTACTACGACTACTACTACTACTACTAAAACTACAGTACTACCACTATTACTATTACATCACGACTACTACTACTACTACTACTACTACAACTAAAACTACTACCACTATTACTACTACTATTACAACTACTATGTTACTACTACTTCTACTACTACTATTACAACTACTGTCACTATTACTATTACACTACTACTACTACTACTACTACTACTACTACTACAACTACAGTACTACCACTATTACTATTACATTACTACTACTACTAAAA
>JAQQZY010000023.1:38991388-39006689 GCA_030068375.1 Ostorhinchus rueppellii | reverse complement strand
AGACCATGTAGATGTTCAAAAAAACTCAGAGTAAATTCAAAGTTAATTATACCAGAATAGAGACAAATGAAGAAAAAGTTACTTTTTCAGCAAAGTTACTCCTAAGGGAATGTAAAATCCAGTGTGTCCATCCACTGTCACTGATCCAACTCCATGGGTTTACTGGTGAATCAATGTTATAGAAGATGACGGTGTTTCCATGGTAACTACAGAGCCTCTGATCGTCCAAATGGGTCAAATGTAATAACCATGAAAAGAAGACAAACTGTATTTTACACCAAATATTTACATGTATTGATAGGAGTCACAACATCCACCCATCAGGCACTTACAGAAAACCAATCAATAAGTGTTTTAAAACGGAGAAAATCCATCTGTAGTTGTATTTGAAGACCCTGTAAACCCCCTGAAGTGCATCTCTTTGTGTATCTGCGGTATCTTGTTTGTATTCTGTTGCTGTGAGATCCGTCACCAGGGGAAAAGGTGTGATCCCGTCTTGTCTCGACACATGCTGAATGTGATCCGTCATAATGGACATGCACTAAATGCCCACATCACACATCATTAAGCATCACTCTGACCTCAACGCATCTACAACTTACACCACGATGCTCTTTGTCAACGTGAGACGCGACACCTTACTGTTTACCACCGTCGACACCTCGTTACCACCGCAACCCCCGCAACCCCCTGCCGACCTCGGGCCAAGGGGGGTGGGGAGTGGGGGTTCACCAGCTCTATAATTAGGAGCCACTGTAGGGTCCCGCTCCTCCTCCACCCTCTCCCACCCCCTCACTAATGGCACCAATTTGTATTCACTGTCAGCTCCGATGAGCTCTCATGCGGAGAGATGGCCTTATCGCTGGGCCTCTGGCTCCCATCACCTAAGCCCCTCTCCTGTTCGCTGCCAACCCCGCTCACTGATGGACAGGCGGAGCAGCGAGGGGGGTCCAGGGGCCAGGGGATGTACACATTCATATCCATTTTCATGTCAACTCATGGTCTGCTCTGGTACAGAATCAAATGAGCAACAAAGACGCAAAACATGCTCATTATTTGGAGATTCCATAGAATGAAAAGTACTTTATAAACACAATTTATTATTATTATTATTATTATTATTACTATTATTATTATTTAGTTACTATTATTATTCATTAATTGAACCTTAAACTGATAGAATGTATGAAATAGAATAGAATAGAATAGAATAGAATAGAATAGATGTTTATTGTCACTGTTACAGGAACAATGAAAATCCCTTTGTTTCGTCTGTTTCTTTTTTACACTTAAAGTGCAAAAAGACAATAAAAATATGACACAAAATGATACTGGAAATATAATATGAAATGAAAAATACTGACAATATACAAAAACTACAAAGAAATACTAAAATACACAAAAAGCCAACCATATACTACAGATAGAATAATTATACAACATATAAGAACATGTGCAAGGTAAAATAAAAAGCAAGATGCATGGGTGGAGGCTTCTATTGTTTTCTACTGTGACTTTTAACTTAAATTCAAGGAGTTTAACATAAAAAAAAAGTAACTGACACAGACTGAATCAGCCTTTTGTCCAGATGTGTCCTGTTCCCTGCTTATTCTACGACAAATGGAGCAGAAAAAAAGCTCTGGAGTTGATTCCACATGTTGATTTACAAAGAGGAGTCAGTGGAGGTGAAGGTGAAAACTGAAAAATTAAATAGATCCGTCAGAGAGGTGGAGAAATTAAACGCTCATTAATCTTGGGATGGCTCAGAGCAAGAGTATCTTTTTTTTTTGTAATTTATCTGAAGTCATCATTAGGTCCATCCTGGGGGGGAAATGTGTCTAAATGTGTCTTTTATTATTGGGTCTAAAAAGCGGGTAAAGTCCCAGATACTAAAATAGCCCCAGTTTGATAGAAGCACTCACATAAATACACTCCACAGTCTGGATGTTTGACACGTCTGATTTAAAGAACCACTACAGCGTCAAAAATCATTGCATCAGGATACTTCAGGGTACTAATAATTCCGTCAAATTCCGTAATATTTGCTGTTGCTGTGGCCTTTCACACCTTCCTATTTCAATCCATTCGATGTGTATAAAGGTACAGATCCAGCTGAGGAGGAGGTGAAATGTGCAGAAGTGGTAGGAAAGGAGATCCTCCCGGGAGAGTTTGGATTTAATCGCACACATCTGCACAAACACAGCGCTGCTTTCACAGACATGTGTTTTATTAACAGTCTCTACCTGGGTCAGTGTCACACCTCGTCGCTTCCTGCTCTGTCCATCTCCAGCTCGTCAGATTATTCTCCAAATGCCTTAACCTGCTCTGGATTAAATCTGTTCGGTCGGTCAGCGGGGTGGCTGCGGCCCGAGCCAGGACACAAGAGGAGGTCAGAGGTCAGCGGGCAGTAGTGGCGGTGCTTTACGCTGCGCTTTAATCTGGGATTAGCTCAGGGTCAGGGTTATCTATCCTCTAGCCTGAGTGGAATCAGGAAACGGGGATTGCCTGGGGTAAAGTGGCATTACTGCACGGCCTGTCCACTATCGCAACGAGCCCGTGGATGTCGAGCATGACCGGACTCGGGGTCGTAACCTCGGAGCGATCACGCCGACGCTTCCAGCTCGGCCGAGACCCACATACACTCCACGGGCTATGAATTACTACACCCACTGATCCCATGAATCACCGCTGTATGGTGTCTGTCTGGCGGCTGTTATGTGCATACTTTCTGGTTTCCTGAGTGCATTTAGCGTGGTAAATTCATTTTAATGCTGATTTAGTAGAGAAGCCAGAACCAAGGAAGACGCAGTACTGCAGAGGTAGCACAAAAAAAAACCCCAACAAGACTAAACTGAAGGAGCCCCGTCTTATCTTAACCTGTTAAACCCTTTTGCTATTTGTTTCCAATGGGAATTATAGCCATTAGCTTAAGCTTCATTCATTTAAAGTTGGGTACACTGTAAAAAGCAAAACATTGAATTAACTTTAAAAAATGTCCTTCCTCTTCTTTTAATATTATCTTTTTAATGTCTATTTTAAAGAAAATTTTTTGTTCTTTTGTGATTTTTATGTTTTCATATTTCAACTTTCTCTTTTTACGACTCTCTTGCGATGCTTCTATGTTTTATGTAAAGCACTTTGAATTGTCCTGTACATAAAATGTGTTATACATATAACTTGCTTTGCCTTCAGTGAACCAAATTAAATTCCGTTAAATGTAATGTCATTTTAATTTGGTTCACTCAACTAATTTTTTTCTTATGTGTGACCTATTGAAGAAAATTGTTTAAGTTGATTCAATGTCTTACCTTTTACAGTGTATGAAACTGGGGTATCTGGCACTAAAAGAGAAATCTAGACATATTTCCCCCCCAGGATGCACCGAATGATGACCTCAGATAAATGCTAAAAATTTATACTCTTGCTCTGAGCCATCCCAAAATGAGTGAAGTTTTAATAAGATATTGGGGCCAAAAATAGGACCAAACTTGGGACATTAAAGCTACCGAGGTGTCAGTGCATTTGATCTGAAAACATGGCTGCAAATGGCCTTATACAGCGCTATAAATAAAGACACTGTGTTAAATTTGTTGATCCTAATGGTTTTTCTAATCCAGAAAGGATGGTTTTTCATGAATCTCAGTCTCATCCAGGTTTCGTGTGTAACCCATCGTGTCCACTGACGTTACATGCAGAACCTGTCCATTTAGACACAGAAATTGCAAGTGATTTTACAACAGTGGTCATTTTTGTGAAACACTCCGCCTTGCATAATTAGTTTGTTTCCCAAAATGTACCTGTGGGAGAATAAAGAGATAATTGGAAGAAATAGTAGCACCTAATTTTCGTGTCCTTTTTCCTGTGTTACATTCAGATTTTTGTTTAAAAAGAATATAAAAATGTGTTTTACAGTATCTTAAAATTTGTTTCTATTTCATCTCAGTAAATATTTATTTTTTAAAAACAGACCCAAAGTGCTTCCAAACTTGCTTCATAACATTAATATATATCTGGTTTGAATTTTAAGCCCCTCTGTCCTGTTTTTAGGACCAGTTTCATCGATGCACACCAGTTATGATCAGAAAACAGCAAAAGGAAGACAGCAGGCATAGTCACTGCTTCATAATGTGATCTTTATTTTTGCTCTTCTTTGTCTTGTTTGGTGAGTTTTATCATTAGAGGAATAAAACTCGTACTGTTGGATCTGCCTAGTGTTAGCTTAGCGCTGCAAAGTTTGTCTCACTGGTTTACATATTTGACCATTTAAGTGCTTATTGTTTGGATTGTGTTCTGTTTTCTGATAATTGGTCTTTTCCAGTTTTTAAATGAAGTTATTCTAGTTTTTAATATATGCAAATTGTGCTAATGCTAATGCCAACGCTAAATCTACGCTTGTTTTTTGGTTTTTGTTCTGTGTTCTGATAACTGCTCTTGATGAGTTTTTAGCTGATGTAATTCTCGCTACATATGTGTATTGAATACGTATACTGCTATAAGCGTCACATGCGTTACCATGGCAACACAGACAGAACTGTGGCTGCCTCAGGTACTGGGGGAAATCAGCTATTACCTCCTCTGAAAGAACAGAACTTACAGGTAAAGGTTCATACTAGTCGCTTTTCCATTAGGCTTATGCGCAAAACTTTATCGAAATTTCCTAAATGTTGAAAAACAGAAGTGCGTAATGTCGGTTTCTCCATTAAATCACAAACCTGATGATTTGTTTATTTATTTATTATTGTGAGATGGCATGAGAAGTCATAAACATGGCAATGAACGTAAATATGGTGTTTATTTACTGGTATATTCATTATTATTATTATTATTATATATTACCCCTCTATTCTGTACTAAATTGAAAAAATTATTCAGTTTCCTGGTGTGTCCTCACATACCACACCATTTTCTGTTAAAAAAAACTCTTCTTTTTTCCTTGTTGTAATGTCTGTCCACATCTAGGTTGTTTTAATTCACATGACGTTTATTTACAAAAAAAGAGGTCTTTCCATTGCAGTTTTGCATAATATACCAATTTTGCAACGCCCAAAAACACACCTCTTGCTAGCACAAAAACAAGAATTTTGTCAGTTTTCCATAGGTTGTTTTTCAATTACGTAAATTTTTACGCACACGTTATATTTGCGATATTTGAGGGTCAATGAAAAAGTGAGTACAGTCTTCGAAATACAACTATGGAAGTAATTCATTTATGAGACAGCGGGAGTTGTTTACGTACTTTACTAGTTTCGGCTACTTCCTGTTGATGTTGCTGTGATGTGTTAGGAAGAAGCCAAAACTAGTAAAGTACGTAAACAAAACAAAACAAATAGGTCATAGGTTAATTCTAATAATAATAATAATGTGCTAATGCTAATTGCTAATGCTATGCACTGTGTATGCATTAGGATGGGTGAAATGCACAGACTTGATAATAGATTGAGTTCACATTTAACTTTTTTAACCACGCCCACTTCAAATTTCAGACTAATCACATACAAGAAAAACATCTGCCTGGACGACGTGTCAAGAATAAGCCTCGAGGGGGGAAAAAAATTACGTAATTTTTTTCTTGCCCTGAATGCAACAACAAACTTCTGTTCTGTGTAAGTAATCCATTTCTCAGACAGGGGCAGTTGTTTACCGTATTTACTAGTTTCCGCTACTTCCTGTTGATGTTGCTGTGAAGTGTCAGGAAGTAGCCAAAACTAGTAAATAAGGTAAACAACTGCGAAATGAATCACTTACACAGAACAGAAGGTTGTTGTTGCGTTCAGAGCAAGAAAAAAATTACGTAATTTTTTTTCCCCTTCGAGGCTTATTCTTGACACGTCGTCCAGGCAGATTTTTTTTCTTGTGCTAATGTGTGACTGGTGTGATTTGAAGTGGGCGTGGTTAAAAAAAAGTTAAACGTGAACTCACTCTGTTACCAAGTCTGTGCATTTTACCCATCCTAATACATACACAGTGCATAGCATTAGCAATAGCAATTAGCATTAGCACATTATTATTATTATTATTATTATTATTATTAGAATTAACCTATGACCTGTTTGTTTTGTTTTTAATTGGTTTATCTGGGGCTATCCAGGAGTTCTGCACTTACAAACGTTCTTCTTGTTCTTACCACCTCGAGAAAATAAACAAACGTTCTCTGATGTAACAGAGTATGAAATAACCTTTGACCTTTAACCCCCCCCCACACCCCCCATACCGGACACCTCTGCAGGGTTCGTCCACCTGAGAGGGAAACAGTAACGAGACCCGAGGAGTCTGGTCGTAATGAAGACGGATCTCTGTGTCTGGCGGAATGTTGGAACGACACTGAAACACCGCTGCGTTTAACCAAAAGCAGAACAAGAACTGATACCGGAGACGGTAAAACAATAGTGGTCCATTTAATCTGCATTCACCTGTGAGTCCTGTAAAGTATTAATCTTCATTTTAATCCACGACCAGGACTTGACACCGCACTGAAATGTCATCCACACTCCTCCGATGTCAAATTAAACCGCAGTGAGATTTATCTGACAGCGAATAAACAGCAGATCTGTCAGTTTTTATGAAAATCTGCTCGGGGGGTTGCGCTAAAAACACACTTAGTTTTCATAATGACTGATGACGCCTCTTGTGCACATTATTAAATAAAAATCCTTGTGATTTTTCTGATATGACAGAGCGTATCTTCTATTACTTTTGACTTCCAAACTCATGAAATGGCATTAAAAGGGCAGATTTAAGCTGCTACGGGCCGACTTCCAGCTGCTGTTTTCAATTTTCTTTGTTCTGGTGTTAACCTCACATCGACTGTTTTCCGTGTATTTCACGTTTCCAAGTTTCCATGTAAGGAGGAAAAGTAACCGATCATTAATTTTTTCTTGTGAATTTAACCCATGAAGACCCAGTGGTGGTTCTGTATTTAACCTTTCTTAAGTGATTTATCCAATCCAACGCTATTTGTAAAGCACTTTAAAACAACCACAGTGGACAGACGTGCTGTACAGGAAAAAAAAAAAAAAAAAACACCATTTATTGTAATATTATCCTCTAAACCTTAGTTTTCTCGGTGTAAATCAGGTATTTTCCTCTATTTGATTCACTGATCAGAAATCAAGCATGTCAGGAAAAGACAAGACGAGAAGTTGCTCCTCGGATCAAATCAAACAAGGACACAAAACAGCCATAAAATTCTATTAAAAAAAAAACAAAAACGTACAGAACATATATATGTATATGTGGATAACAATAAACCCTTATATGAAAACCCCGTCGGAACTGTTTAAAAGCCCAGTAGATGACAAATTCAATAAATATAAAAATACAGTAACATTAAATAAACTGCAAAGAGGATAAGGACTGAAGGTCCAGGCCAAACCCAAGTGGAAAAGACGTCACTGAGCAAAGGTCCAACCCGACAGAACTGTCAGAACCAGGCAAATCGTACAGAAGTGGAAAAAAGTTTTTGTTCATCCCGTACATTTGTGATATCACATATTAAATTATTATATTGCATACATACATAAAAGCCACTGGTCCTTCTGTGGCAGTTCCCAAATGAATTTTCCTCCATTTTTAACATTTAAAGTCCAACTTCAGTCATTTTCAACATGCTTTCTATTGCTCGAGCTGCCCGAGAAACCCATGGTAACAACAGAGCCTCTGAACATCCAAATGGGTCATATCTGATGACCATGAGAAGATGAAAAACTGTATTTCACACCAATTATTGACATGTATTGACAGGATTAATGGATCAGCAGGAATTAAACCGTTTAGATCAGGAGTTACTTTTAGTCACCAGTGGATGTTTGGGTTTTTATGGTTTAAGTGATTTATTCACCGTTTATTGTCATATTATTCTATTTCATTTCCGTTTTCTCAGCGTAAAACATGTATTTTCCTGTATTTAATTGATTGATCGTGTAGATGTTGATTTAAGCTCAGAGTAAAATCAAAGGTTATTCCCTGAAATTAAAAAAAAAAGTGACATTTTCAGCAAAAATATCATGAACTAAACATAAAATCAAAAGCCTCCATCCACTGTCATTGATCCAACTCCATGGGTTTTACTGGTGAATCAATAGCCACGTTTACATGGACACATTTTCCCAATCCGATCAAAATCTTGGATGATTGGAATATCTTCATCAACTGTTTACATGCACACAGCGTTTAATCGGGAAAAAAAAGTTTGGGCATGCGCGGAATGGTCCAATTTTCCTGAAATAGTAGAAGAAGCCGTGTTTCCGGCTCCGATGTGTCTGTGCGATGCGAGAGCTTTAATTTTTTGCGTCCTTCACATTGTATTTTCTACCTTCTGGTGCATGTTAATTTGATTTCAAATTTTAAATTATGGACCAGTTCTGCTTCAGCTTTGACTTTGTTTTGCAAAGGTGGAAACACATCATACAGACATAGTGCACATGCACAGTGGAGTTAATCCAAGACAGGATCCGAACGGGTGTGTACATGGATGCTGATCGGAATAATGATCGGCATAAACCACCCCTCTCTTTCGGAATGATTTTTCTTTCCAAACGTACTCGATCAGATCAGAATCTTCCAATTGACGTCTTTACACGAAGCATTTTCAATCTGATTGGTCTTTTATTCCGATTATTTGTCTCCATGTAAACGTGGCTAATGTTGTAGAAGATGACCATGTTTCCATGGTGACTATGGAGCCTCTGAATGTCCAAATGGGTCGTATCTGATGACCATGAAAAGATGAAAAACTATAGTTTACACCAATTATTTCCATGTATTGACAGGATTAATGGATCAGCAGGAATTAAACAGTTTAGATCAGTCGATGCTTTTGGTTGACGGTGGGTTTTTGGGTCTTTTTAGGTTAAAGGCGACAGTTCCTGGCAGTGTGAATCCTCAGCTGAGGCAGAAAAAAGCGAACAGCAGTAACAAGTCTCAGCACAACAATACGTTTCAGTGTGTCTCAGGTGCATCGTGACAGGCCAGAGGAAGATTTACAAGTGAATAGACACAGGATGCAGCGTCCTAATGCATGTGACGCCGACGCCGGTGTGGTGGCCGTGGGTTATGAATGCCTTATTTGTGGAAGCGGTGTGGGGTCACGCCGTGTGGGAGGCCAGTTGTTCCAGCCTCTTCCTGGGAATGACAAGAAAGGAGGACGCATTGTGACAGCAGCCATTGTGGCTCTGCTCCAGGTCTCTTCCTCCCACTGGCTCCTGCTGATCCTCCACCCACAGGAGGAGCACACCACGCCACATCGCCTCCACCCCTTATCTACTGCTATCTCACAGGGAGGGTGGTGGAGGGCGAAGGAGAAGTTGTTTAGGGACTATTTTTAGAGACGTCTGATTGGGTATGGATAACCTTTTCTGTTTGTTTTGTGTTAGGAATGTGAGACTCCAGTTCTGTGTGTGACACGGCTTTAATTATTAAATTACACTGATGACATTCATGGTTAAAGGTGTCAAACTCATTTTACTTCAGGTTCCGTAGCTCAGTGTATCTGCTGGTAAATGGATTTTGTTTTTGGAAACAAAACAAAAACTAGGGGTTAATTGATTTTTGTTTTAAAATAGAAGAATTAAGCTTGAATTTCAAGGTGTTTTTCTTTTCCAGTGTCAAAACATAAACTAATTTTTTTTTTAAAAACTAATTGATTTTTGTTTTCTCTTTCTAATAATAAAAAGAAAGTTACTACCTGACAGAAACGGAAAAATGGAATGAAAATGGCTTCTTTTTTTGTTTTGTTTTTTCCATTTTCTGAAATTAGATGTTGTCATTTTCAAGGAAAGAGAATTAATGCCTATAGGTCACAAATATTCGTATGAACAGTGAGTTTGTACGAATTTTCCAGTTCGTACAAAATCTCCAAAGAGTTCATAGACATTCGTGGAGAGAACATGTCTACGATGTCCAGATTTCGTACAAACTGGAAGATTCGTACAAACCCATTGTTCGTAAGAATCTTTGTGACCTCAATTGTATTAATGATCTTTACTTGTAAATGACAGCATCTGGTTGCAGAAAATGTAAAAAAAAAAAACAACAAAAAAAAAAAAAACAGGCATTTGTCCAGGCCTATGTCGATTTTTTCATTCAGATAATGTACACTTGTTCCGCTAGCAGAGATTTTACTTGGGTCAAGATTTTTAACTTAATTCAGTTATTTCATTAGTAATTTTGTTTGTTTAATTCAATATTTTTTTGTCTTTTTTTTTCTCAACCGTTGACACCTATTGATGCAAATTTGCATCAAACCCCCCCACTCCAAAATGTAACCAAAATAATATCTACTTGAAAGAAAAAATACAAGTCAACAATTTTTTTCCGTAATTGGAAATCGACTCAGGCATTAAGGGGTTAATTCAAGATTTATTTATTTTATGCTTCATTCAAGATTTCTTTTTCTTGCTTAATTGAAGCAAACCTCTGCCAGTGGAACTAGTGTAAAGTACCTTGGCAAGAGTTCTTGAAGTAAGATTTTCAACATCTATTGTCTAAAAATAAGTTCTTATATCTGAGTAAAAAGTTACTCTTCAGGTGATTATGCCTTATTTTAAATGTGATCAGATATTTTGACTAGAAATAAGTCAAATCCACTTGGTAACATTTATATTTTCACAGTGTACCTCGTGCTCACATCTCCAACTTCTACCCTCGCGTCCTACCATCAGCAGATACACCCCCACCCCCTCTCGTTTCTTTAAACAGCGGCAGATCAGTCAAGTTCCGATGCACCCCTGATTCCCAGGCCTCAGGGACAGGAAGTGGGATTAGACTCCAAATCCCAGTATTCCATGCATTATGTCAGCAGAGTCACCACGCGTCGCCTTCCTGTCGAACGGCCGCTCATCTGAAATGAAAGCGATTACCTTTATAAACAGCTTTGTGTTTCCGCCGCCGCTGCCTCGCCGTCAGCGAACGGAAGCCCGAAAAGGTCGACATCCCTACCACACGCTCCCATAGGAACGGAGGGTCACGGGGCTGACGACCCTTCATGAACTCGGCTTCTTAAGGAGTCGAAATGTTGCAAAACAGCGCAGAGCAAAAGTCAGCGATTCCCTGGTGCTCTGTGCTGTTGTAAGCCTGCTGTTCCTAAACCACGATTACTTTAAAGGGCCTTCCAAAGCCCTGCACTCTGATCCTCTTTCTGAGTCTGAATGAGATAATAGGTTCCCTTAAGACCCCAGGAATCAGACTCCTGCCCTCCAATGACCAATTTATGTTTCTGGGTCTTTTTAGCGTCTGCACTTGTGTTTGTATGAAACCTATGAGCACACCCAGGCCTGTTCTCCACTACATTAACCCTTCATGTTTGGGATTTCATGCCAGCAGCGTTAGTTTTATGTACTCGGGACCATCCAAACATGTAGAAAAAGGCTGAATATGAGTGACTGAAGCACAAAAATGAACAACGGCATGGCACCAATGCATGTACTGTGAATTCAAATCCAAAATAAAATCCACTTTTCTATAGACGTAGCAAAACGAGTTTGTTTCTTGAATTAAAAAAAAGTGTTTTGTTTGAGTTACTCTGTGGATTTGGACACGTATGTACTAATAAATAAGTTTAATCCACTCAGTTTTAACATTAAAATGCATTTACTGTCATGGCACGGTCAACTTAAACCTATAAAACAGTTACACCCCAATGTGTTTCCACATCAACCGCCATGTTTGTAGGAATCGTCCACTTGGGTTGATGGCCAATAAGGAGCAAGAAGAGAAGGAAAATGGACAAATATAATAAATCCAGTGTGAATAGTGACGAAGATACCAAAACATGTTGAAATAAGATTATCTTATAGCTCTAAGTCGACTGTGTCATGACTATAAATGCATTTTAATATCATCAAGAGATAGTGGATTAAAGTAGTTTTGGTTTTTTTTTATGAGAACATATACGTCTCATTCCACAGAACACCTAAAAAAAAAAAAAAAAACCTTTTTTGCCTCAAAAAGGAGTTTTTTTTTTTTTTTTTTGCTACTGATAAGCAAATTGGATTTAATTTGTGATTCTCAACAGATTAATTGACACTACTTTCATTATTCAAGCTGGATTTATTATATTCATCCATTTCTTCTCTCCTTTTGCACCTCATTGATATAAACACGGAGGTTGATGTGGAAACGCAAAGTATGATGGTCTTATCGGTCTAAGTTGACTGCTCCATGACAACAAATACATTTTAATATTGTTTAAAGATTGTGAATTAAAGTTCTTTTTTGTTTTCTGAGTACATCCAAATCCATAGAACACCTAAAAAACAAACACCTTTTTTGATTCAAAGAGGAACATCTTTGCTACTTATAAGCATATTGGATTGGATTTTAGATTCTTAACAGATTCATCCATACCACATTCACTATTCATTGTACTATATTTGTCCATTTTCTCTCTCTTTTGCTCCTTATTGGCCATAATTCCAAGTGAAAGATGCTCATTAGTGGAAAACTAATACAAACATGGAAGCTGGTGTGGAAACACATTTAAATATAATTGTTTTATACATTTAAGTTCAAATCAAATCAAATTTATTTATATAGAGTCACATCCCAACTAAAGTTATCTCATGACACTTAGATCTGGTCTAAACGAACCCTTAAACCAAAGTAAACCATACCATGACAAATCCACTTTCATATCGTTAAAATTTAGTGGATTAAAGTTTTGGGGTTTTTTTTTTTTCGTTTTCTGAGTACATACAGGTATAAAACTAAGGAACACCCAAAAAAAGCACCTGTTTTGTCTCAAAGAGGAACATTTTCTTTACCACCTATGAGCAAATTGGATTGGATTTCTGATTCTTCACAGGTTAATCCATACTCCATTTGTTGCTGCCACGTTCATTTTCAGGTTTCAGTCATTAATATTCAGCCTTTTACGACATCATCCTCAAAGCTTTATCTGAGCTAAGGCTGTTATTTTGGCACACTACGCTCCATGCCCATGTAAGGTGGTGTTAAGAAGATACTGGGGAAAACAGGGAGAGGGAGGAGGAGGGGGGGGCAGGGTCAGTGAGTTTACCAAGCCGATTTAGCCATCCCAGTTTGTCACTGGTAATCCCCCTGCAGCGAGCAGGGTGATAAAATCACCCTGATAACGGCAGGAGATGGACGAAGAGCGGCTGGGATGCAGATATGAGTGTGTGAGCGTCGCGCTGATGACATGCCGGCCTGGACCTCATCCTCCCGCCGCTGTCACACAATAATAACCACGGCATGCACATGTGAACACGCACACGGGGGTTAAGTCAGCACCTTACACACAACAAGGTCGGCTCGCAATGGTTTAGACATGCAGCACCTGGAGGAAAGTAAATACAGCGTAATCAGGGACGGCAACGACACAGTGATGGATACAAATGGGGAAGGTCCATGAAAACTCCAGCACGGAATGAGGTAACTCCAGATGGAAGGTGAACAAGCGGAGAAAGCAAGAAGCGTGTGAAACGTCCATATTGGTTCCTCTGAGGTGGAATATAGAGGTGTTTGCTTTGGCAGAGTGGACCCAAACCTCAACCCTTGGAGAGAAAAAGTGAGACGAGCTGCCAAAGCATCCTCGTTCCCTTCCTCCAACCCCCCCTCCCCCCCTCATGGCCTCTTCCTACTCCACCGTAAACACTTTCCAAACTCAGGCAATGTGCTTTCTAAATCAAGGCAGTCAGTCGTCTACTCTTTTCTCATATTGTCAGCCAAAGAGAATTACCCCTGAACTCTACTCCGCCGTCTGTCGGCCCCGGCTTCCCCTTTAACCGCGAGGAACACGATATGTAATCTGAAAAACGGGGGTCATAAGCGAACCACCTGATTGGTTTTACCTTTAGCTGGCGGCCCACCAGGACCTCATTAAGCATGTCAAACGGAAATGTGCTTGTCAAAACATATTGAAAGATTCAGGTGCGACCAGTTTAAACAGTGACATTCAGTCATGTCGTGGTGTGGAACGCAGCTCCACGGGTCGTCTTAGATAAAATTTAACTATGAGGCCATTCGTCTTCTTTTCAACAAAGCGTCTGCGTGACATGAATCAAACAGCTAAGAATAACACATTTACACATGGTGGCAGAACTTTAGTGCAAAGTAACAGCTGTAATGTGGCGGCGCTTTACCCCTGAAGCATTAAAACAGTTCAGTATTGTATTAATATTCAACAGCAGGGGTACCATCTGGAACCCGAACACACTTAGGACTACGAAAACCACCAATGAATCAACGCTATGTATCCACAAACTGTATCACTCACTCAATTAAGTATAAAACTCATTGGTAAAACCGGTATGAAAGACTTTAAAACTTCACTAAAAGGTGGATAGGGTTAACTAAAAGATGTTAAACCCAACTGAAGGACAGTTAAACTAGACTAAAATATAGTAAAAATTAAACTTGGAGATGTTTTTCACAGACTACAGGTTGGTAAAAACAGTGTAAAAGACAGTAAAATGGAATGTGAAAACAGAGTCAAATTTGGCTGTATCTGAACAAGTCTAAAAGATTGTAAAACCGAACTATTTGATGATTAAATCCGACTTAAATATTTTAAATGAGTCTGAAACAAAGTCAAACTAAACTGAAATGAACTGAAATTGTTTCCACACATCTGTATCCTGGTATCATCAAGTTTTCTTCTTCAAACTAAAACTTGTCGATGCTTAAATTAACAGTTGCTCAAAATAACGCTGTCTTATAACCTCCATGTGCTACATCAGCTGATAGTTTACATTATAGCTCTGTTAGCTTCGCTCTGATTTTAGACTGAAAACATTCACAGTAAAACCGCTAACCACCTGTTTTCTGTCCAGTTTGTGTCAACAGCTGCAACGAACAGAACTGTCACAGTTTAGTCTGAACCGTGGATCGACAAACAGCAACTTAGCAAAGATAAGAACATCCCATAAAAACTTCATCCTTTCATAAGCTTCTGAATCAAACTAACACGTGTAGAAGAAACACTAACATTTCAGCATCAAACTCCATTCTTTACATTTCGAGCTTTTCATCCAGTGCTTCTATTTTCATCATTTCTTTTCTTAGTTGTTTCTTTCTGGTTCTCGTCCTTGGCATGGCCTTGGCCCGGTAGATTGACTCACTACTCCCTCTAGTGGTCACATAAATCCCCCTGGAAATAAATTCACTTCATATTGCTACAGTCCAATACACTGTCATCTTTGGCAGAACTTCTCGAATCAGAATTTTAGGTGATTTTTCTTATTTAATGGTACAAATACTACATATAGACGAGGGCTGCTCGATTATGGAAAAAATCATAATCACGATTATTTTGATCCATATTGAAATCACGATTATTTACATGATT
>JAQQZY010000023.1:38945530-38959201 GCA_030068375.1 Ostorhinchus rueppellii | reverse complement strand
AACATGTAAACTGTCATTCAACCAGCAGCAGTAGCATTATTTCAGTTTATTGATAGAAAAACTAGCATGTTAGAGTGACAGAGAAAACCACAGTGGTACCCCATGGAGTGGAAAACAGAAAGTCAATTATTGCACGTCTTTGTCATATGAACATTGCACACTATTATCTCAACAACAATATTTTTGCGATACATTGTGCAGCCCTTTTGACGATACTCAATTTGAATTTATTTAAAGAGCAGCCACTTCAGAAACAAATTCTGGTACATCAATCATAAAATATAATAATAATAACTATGAAAGCAACAATAAAACAAGCTCAGGGTCACATCTTATGCCAGGTCAAAAGTAAAGGAGTAAAAATAGGTTAATTCCATAATTTATCAAAGCAACAGAAAAGGCTCCGCCCCCTCTGAGCTTCAACTTAGACCTTATTAATCAGGAGTTATAATATAATTTAAAGCAAAACAAAAAACACAGGTATTTTCCTATATTAAATTTAAATAAAATTCAAATAAACTTTTATTCTATTCTAACCTGAACAGAAATGTATAGCAGAAGTGTTTTTACATAGCCGATGAATTCAACTCACATTAATTACAGGTTTTACATACAGTAGTTTTTCCATTTTGACCAAATAGTGAAAAACAGATTCCCTTTGACCCTTAAAACAAAATGTCAAGTTCTCTAGAATGTAAATGTCCTGTACGATATCGGTCCATCCTTTAGGTTGAAGGGGTCATTTTCGGCCAAAGTGCATGTTGTGTTTCTTTGTGACTCAGACTGAGGACAGTTCCTTCTGCTTCTGTATCTGCTGTTTTCTCTTGGGATCAATCAGATTTCAGATTTCCTCTAATGGCTTCTCGCCAACCAGGACCTCACAACAAAGCGGCGTTCCTGACAGCTGGATCACAGCAGAGTGCAAGTTGTGCTGGACCAAGCTGCGTTTGCACTTAAATCACCATCACCACCCCGCCGACTATGTTCAATGGTTAACCACGGCGCTACAAATGACTGCCGTGTGCCTGCTGAGGGGGACGAAAGTTTGACACTAAATATAACCTGGCTTAGCCGCTGTCGAGAGAAGCTGAGGTCTGGGGCACGGCCAGAGTAATAGTGGTTTTTTAATGCTTTGTCAGTCATTACTTTGCTACCATGGGGATATATGGATCAGCGCTCGCAAACAGTAATTAGAGATCACAGGCAGACTACTGGGGCGGTGGTTTTGTGGCTTCGTCATGTGGTTCAACAACATTCAGTCAGGGTGAAGGTGTGCCAAAACATTAGGATATCCTACAGTAAAAATAGAAGCCCACAAAGCAGGAAGTAGGAATGGGAAGTGATAAGAATGAACGGTTCCAGTTGCATTTTTGATTCAATTCTACTGATTCGCATTGGATTAAGGAAGAGTCCACAGTACAGCTCTTTTAGCATTTAATTTTAACAAACCTCATAAAGAGTTATAAAGGTGGAGTTAAAGGAGTGTTAGATCTACCTGCTGCAGCTTCTAAGCCTGGTCGTCATGGAGATTATTCATAACCAACACTAAAGCAGGTTGACACAGCGAAATGATGCTAACATTAACAGTATCGATAGAACCCACAGGAACTTAATGTTAGCAGAGACAGAGATATACCTGCTGTAGGCTCCGCCCCTTTCACTAAGCAGCCAATCAAAGACATTCCATTGGTGCAGTTCAATTAGATGCTGTGGATAAATGTTTGTGCATGTTGGAGGTAGGGCTGCGTGATTAATACATTTTAAATCAAAATTGGATTATTTAAATAAAGGTCATCATCAAATCAAATTTCATCTCTCTCGTGTCTCCGGGCTACTGTAGGCTCCTCCTACTAACTGTGAGAGTGGTCTCCATAGTCTTTGGTCTCCACACCAGTACAAAAAGGATGTTTGGTATGGAGAGTGAGAAGTTCGTGGCTAAAAATACCAAGAGCAAGTCAGTTGTGCGAAATTAGTACGGCTTCAAAGTTTCAGATGAAGACCAAACCATTCCTCAATGCAAACTCAGCCTGACGGCGACATCAGTGAAGGACAGCAGCAAAACCAACTTATTCCAGCGCCTCAAACATAATCACACGCCAGAGTGGGAGCAGTGCATTGCATTATGGGCTGCACAAGAAAATGACATGCCAACTTCTGTTGTCCTTAGTAGTTTTACCCAAAAAATCACAATCGAAAATCGAGTTTTTAAAGGAAAGAATCAGGATTTTATTTTTGGCCAAAATCACGCAGCCCTAGTTGGAGGTATTTAACCCTTTATCATAACGGAAGCTCTGCAAGTGTTGTAAATGGCCCTAGTGCCGGCTTTGCCAGTAAAATACAGTCACGGAAAAAATTATGAGACCATCCGTGTTTTCTTCAATTTCTTGTTCATTTTAATGCCTGGTCCAACGAAAGGTACATTTGTTTGGCTAAATATAACGATAACAACAAAAACAGCTCATAATAGCTCAATTTCAGAGCTGATATCTATCCATTTTCCATGTTTTCTTGATGAAAACCAAAATCACCTCAGTTCTTACATCAATATCTGTGTCATTGTACAGACAAAAACAGTGCTTTTATCATTCCATGTTTTCTTTTCTGTCTGTTTAGTCACATGATGCACACAGGAGTTAGGACTGGATTGCATAACCATTGTTTTTGATAGTCTAATAATATTTTCTGTGACTGTATAATGGTACTTTAGAGGATTCTCAACCAAAATATATAAATGATGTGATGTCGCATTTGATATGAAGACATCATGGAACCTATAAGTGGACAAACTGACGATTCCAAGGAACCGGGCTACTAGAATCAGTTGTTGACTCCCATCCCTAGCAGGAAGTGATCAGTACTCATGTTTTGCGGCAGGAGATTCTTGTCCAGGTTGAAAAGTCAAGAACGTGTAAACATTTGAGTCCAGCTTGGGTTCGAGTACGCTGTCAGTGCATAATCAGGTCAGCCGCGATAAGAGCGTAAGATAATTCTGGGTCTTTAACATATGCCTGGAGGAGCGCAAGGAAGAAAGTGGCCACTGGAAGGTGTTGTGTGAACGACAGTAATAAGGGTTTAAACATTTACCAGCATAAGTGACAGGGCGGCAGTAAAGGGGCAAACCCAGAGATGAACTGATAACTGACCATCGACTTCTCAGAACATTCTCACAGTAGGGATACTCTTCAAGCTGATCATCTGCTGTTATTCCAGCCGTGAGTGGCCGAATCGACAGGTTTTTTAACAAATCTACCGCATAACAAGGGTCGACACATGACAAAAGGCCAAAGGGAGGTTTCTAACCCTCCTACCACCCACCCACCCACGCAAACACCACACATTTACACCCACGACACACTCTAAAGACTTAGCCGGGGAATAAAAATAGAAGCCTGCTGTTAGCCCTTCACAGGAGGCCATGCAGATGAGAAATATTCCGAGCTGCTTTCTCCTGCCGCCACCTGCCAGCGGTGAGCATCGTGGCCGAGTTGACCCACATTCCGGCGTCCGTCCCCGTGGATTTGGCCTCGTATTTACACAGAATGAGGAGGAGGGAGCGCGTCTGTAATCCTTATGATGTTATGGTATTTAAAGGACTTTTTGCTTTGTACTGACAGAACATAATTCCATCGTCGGAGTTGTTAGAAAAGCTGCTTCAAATTCCATTAGCACTGAATCTGAGAAGGTGAGAGGTGGCGAATGGTAATTCTCACATGGGGTCTTTTGTGACACAAGATTCGTCTCCTCCCACTGTGTTAGATTATGAATGCATGGCTTCTCAAAGTGAACAACCCCGTGCCTTTGTTTATTCCTAACTATTATTTACTGTGCATCTAAAGCTCTAAAACATCACGTAAGCCCTTTAATCATCAGTTACACTTTGCATTGTAATCCACAAACTGATATTTTGTGATTAATTTAATTGACGTCCAGATGAAGCAAAGGTTCGTGTATGGTTTAAGAAGAGGAAGAAAAAAAAAAAGCCTGAAATAGCAGCTCCATAAGCACGGATTTAGATTTGGATCTGCTTAATGCATGAACTCAAATATGTCAAAGGGAATGTGGGCCAGCAGCTGTAATGTTACACTCCTCGCATCCTGCATCGCAGAGGTTTAGGCCCATTCATAAAATACTGCACATTGTATTCTGTGCAGCTCCTACTTCATGCACAAAAGGAGGAATCTGAAGAAAAATGCACATTTAAACCAGATGACCTCGTATTGGACTTGAGGCACAAAGGCTGTTGCATGACTTCGGAGCCTCACGGAGAGACAGCGCTCTCACACGATCCTTTCACATGTAAATGCAGGGTTTCAATACAGTGAAGCATGTGCAAACTGCATCAAATAAACCCTGTATGTAAAGAATAGTCAGATCTGTAGTGTTATCATGTCAGTCATCTTCATGTGCTTTCCATTAGACTTCATTAGTTTGCAAATTTTCCTTCAGATGTCACTGCTCTAATGGTGTTTTATAACTACGACCAGTTCCAGGTAAACATCTGATATGTTTCCTCTCTTGGGTGTTACTGGCGACATGCAGTCTCATCTCAACTAACCTTAAAATGTCAACCGATTATCTATGGCCGAATCGACTGACTCTGCTCTGTCATTCTACCAAACTCAAGTTTCTCATCTGTCATTGATTACAGCTCTTCGGTGTCCAGACTTCTCACCAACTCTGCCCTTTCTCCTTAGCTTATGGGGCGGAAGACGTGATAAGCCCGAACAAAGTCTACTTCCAAGGTTTTATCCCTCAGACTTCAAAACTCTAATCTTATTGAAATGTTTGTCCACTAAGTTGAAGAAGCTGGAACCACCATCCACAAGAAAAGCAATTAGGTCTCATGATTTACTCTACCTGCTTTAATGGGGACATGAGGGCCTCCCAGATGGAGGTCACGGTTCCTAACCTCGCTCCTCAGCTACTGACTTAATCAGTTGGGAATATTTTTTTTAAGACGCCGCTTTATAGGCGCACTTCAGGTTTATTCTTCTCAGTGTGACACAGTCCCGTAATGATCAATAATTATAAACCTTTACATTCTTTCCCCAAGACTCACAAACACAGTCTCCTATTAAAACCAGAGTTTGTTGAAACCTGCGCGCCGTTAAAGTCGCCGAATCGCTCTCGCAAAAACAGCTCAAGCAATAACTTAACACATCATGATGCATCAGGGGAAGTGCAGCCAGCTTGCCAAGGTAGGAACTACATGGGCCTCTCAAAAAGCAATTAAGGCAGAGAGAGTCATAATATTGAATAGGGGGGGCGGGGGGTACATTCCTCGGAGAGAGGCAGCAGCAGTAGACTGTGAAATTCATATTGACTGGAGAGGCAAACACTCACAGGTAAGCAAGAGAGCCCAGCTTTTTCCATCTTGCTTGTCAGCCAAAGAATAGTGCCTATAGTCGGCCGCTTTGGGGTGAGTTCAGCCAACCAAAGATGCACCTATACAAAAGCATCCAATAAGTCTGTTCGCAGCAGAGCCTATAGGGTAAAAAAAAAAACTACAGAGTCTGCTAAAAACAATGTATAAAGAACGGGCTAAAATGACCAAGATATTTGGAGGAAAAAAAATGCTGAGCTCTGGATGTGTGCTCACTGATGTGTTAAATCCTACTTGATTAAAGCAGGAAAACGCCTTTAACAATGAACTGTGCCAGTCCACTTAATTAAGTCAACTTGTACTTGGGAGCGCTGGGAAATGGAAAGCAAAGCAAACAGGGGCGCTGCCGCTCGGTCCCTCGGCTTTTCTCTGGATGCTAATCAAAGGCTTGATCTGCGAGCGGGACAGGCCTCGGGGACGGCGCTCTGCTTGGCTGATCCTGGCAATTTGCTCTCGATAATACCCTCCCGCTCGCTCGGCACCCCACGGAACCTGGCAACCCGACTCACCTAATCTGCACGGCCGCCCAAATGCACAAACACAGCCCCCAAAGTACACGTCACCGGGGAATAATCACATAATGGCCAGAGAGTTATTACATGCTCCTTATTATCCCGTCTCCCTTTGTGGCTCCAATTTGAGGATTTAACAATAAAGATGACTGAAGATAAAGACGCTGTGTTTGATTAACTGAAACAATAATGGTAGGATATTGCTTCGGAATGTGCATGGACATGAAATTCCCTCAGTGTGTGCTTGAGCTCGGTCATTTTTGTTTGTTTTTAATTGTTCCATCGCGGTCCAGTCGGAGCATCTGGTGATTATTACGTTGTCGTGAGGTCAGAGGAAGGGGCAGGCAATGAGAAGTGCATGATTAGTCTTTTGCGCTCTGCAACTGTACAACTCCATTGAGTAACATGAGCGTCTGCTGATGCTATAAATCCTTCCCATCCAAAAACCCTGAGTGTTTGTCGAAGCCACAATCGCCCCATGTCATATCATCAGTCATGCACCGAGCAACCACATGGCGGAACATCTTGAAGCAGCGCACGAGGAAGTGGAAACAACAGCTGCGAACCAGAACCAAGAGGCAGGTGGGAACACAGGAGTAGAAGCAACATGGACGGAGAGGCGTTCAGGTCCTACCTTTGAAGGAGATGAAGACCCGGGGGGCGGCCAGCGGGTCGTTGCTCACCGGGTTCCCGACGGCGAAGCTGGACAGCAGCGCCAGGAGGACGTGGACCGTCCACAGACCGTCCAGCTGCATGGTCAAAGCTCCAGAAGAACACGAATGTGGACGTTAAAACTCTCTGCGGGGACAAAATGACAAGCATGAGGAGACGCTTTCACTTCTAAACACTCCACCGAAATAGAAAAAAAACCCACTCCAGAATATGTTGCTTTAGCTTTTACTTATTATTTATGGGACATGTCAAATCAGTGCCTCCCGAGGGGCCCATCTGTGCAAGTTTTGGCGACACAGCACCGAGGTGTGGAGATTCCTCCCAGATCTCTGGAAGCTTTTCGCAAACTGATGAGTCCTCATGGAAGGCAGCCAGGCTTTTTACAGATTTGTACACTGTTCCATTTGGTAAAAATTATGTTTGTTTTCACGAGTGTGTGTGTGTGCACATGTGACAAACTGATGGAAAGATCCCGTTGAGTCCTGTGTGAGTCCTTTTCTCCTGCTCCTCTGCACATTCCAGGTTCATGACACTGTATGGATAAGCTGCTCTGTAATTATAGGCTTAACTAATGCCAGGTTACACTGCAACCTCACACTTACTAGAAAACAAAAAAGACATAACTGCGATGTAAACCACTATGTAACATGTGTACAATAGAGTAAAAGTACAATGGGGTTGAAAACCTCAAACGCTCACTAACGTCTCCTGAACAAAGCCCACGGTCGTCAATTAAGCCTCAGGTTAATGAGTAAAAGACTCCATAGAAAAAACACAATGACACTTGGATCGCATGTTTAATAAGCCACTTCTGTCTCCATCACATCAACTCAACATGAATCTAGACTCATATTTCTACCGTGTGGACACTTCACCATTTCACTGTGTCTGGATTTGACAAGAACTTTTCTTCTAGATCATAATCCTACACTTACAGTCACGATAAAAAATGATTAGACCACCAAAAGTCATCAAATGGTTATGTAATCAAGTCCTGACTCCTGTGTGTGTCATGTGACTAAAACAGACAGAAAAGAAAACATGGAATGATAAAAGCATTGTTTTTGTCAGTACGATGACTCAGATATTGATGTAAGAACTGAAGTGATTTAGGTTTTTATCAAGAAAACATGGAAATGGATAGATATCAGCTCTGAAATTAAACTACTATGAGCTATTTTTGTTGTTATCATTATATTTGTCCAAACAAATGTACCTTTAGTTGGACCAAGCATTAAAACGAACAAGGGTGAAGAAAACAAGGGTGGTCTAATATTTTTTTTCTGTGACTGTAGATAACGCTGGTCTACAAGTCAAATGGTTCCAGAATAAAAGTAGTGAAATTTTACCGCCTGTGTCACCGATAAAGAAAAATCAAGTCAAAAATATTGGTTGGTCGAAGTTTCTTGGGTTAAAATGCAAAATTTGAGAATTAACAAGAGAATGGGTTTAACTCTAAAGAAATATTAGTGTCAGAGCTACCAGATGTACTTCAAAACACTGTCTGCACATGAAAATACATTCACTTTACAGGTTCTATCAGTGGAAGATTAATAAATCTATTGTATAAATGTACATAAACCAACATATATGCATAATAATACTTAATCAGATACCTTGAAAACATCAGCAAACCAGTACTTTTCTCATGTACTTTCCAATTAATCTCATTAATACACAACATTTAGCATATATAAAACATTTTGTAGAGCGCTGTAATATAGTCAGATGTGATTAAATGTGACCTGATCTCCATTCCAAACCCACCTTTAAAGACTCCCATCGGAGCCACAGAGTCCTCTGACTGAAGTCCATTTATGAGCATAAACACCTGTTTAAACCTCAGCTATTTACTGACAATTTGTTAACCATCCAGCTGTTTATTCTTAGACAGAGGCCAAGTCATTCACACAAGTGGCTAAAATCAAACAAAGCATCAAACTGGGGACAGTGGAGGCAAGAATGGAGAAATAACCCACTCAGATATGTGGAGCCGCTGTATGTTGCAGGATGAAAACAATAGGAACATTTCTGAAAATACAATTCGATTTTAAATCCACAAAATGTGTTAAACTCTCTTAACACCTCCTGAAGTAGAGACATATCACACCCAGTGATGCTGTCAAGAAACAAGTGAGTTATTGCCAGATATGTTCAGGAAAATGTACATAAAGAGAGAAAGACTAAAGCAACCACAGCACATGTTGGCCACCACTCAGTGCGTAATGTTGCAACATGCCTCCACTCACTTCTTCTACTAATTTATTTGGTGTCCGCTCCATTTGGTGTCCATCCAAAACACCAGAGGAGGACTTCTTTGTTACACCACAGCACTTCACAGTAACATAACAAACGCCAGGATACAACCACAAACTTTTGCTATAAATAAAGGGTATATTTGTCACTTAGTCTGCGGGTGCGCACGGTGGGAAACGCAGAAATATATGCAGAAATATTGAGTGTTGCTGAAACATTATATAGAGTGAAATGTGTAATAACAGACTGGCAGCCTTGGCTCCACATGGACGACAGAACTGTAAACAGTCTGGCGTGGAATTAGAGCGCACAGTCAAGGAAAAACAGAATCAAACCCACTAATGGATCATGTTAAAATGACGTGGGGACGAGAATACATCACACATGGGCTGATACAGTATTAAAGCTCTGCAACATATATATTCAACTGTGGAATAGAACCACCGCAAGCTGCAGAATAAATACAAATAAAAACGCGCATCTGCAAACTGCTTCATAATAAAGTCATTCATATCAAACCATAATCAGGCAGTTTGACGCAAAAGTAGGAAAACAAAGTAATTGCACGTACCTTTTCGTTACAGATGTCTGAGTATAAGTTCAGATCCAACCTTCCAAGTCATTGAATAAACCAATTCCAACAGATCGTTCACTCTGGATTCCAGTTTAATAGGACAAACAATAGAATCCCGGTGCGCGCGGCGGAGCCTGCGTCGGGCCGGTCCGTACCTGTGCACACTGCGCCTTCACCGGCCCCGGAGTTCAGCGCACACCGACACGGTCACACCTCAGCGCGCAGATCTGGATCAGTCTGATGCGAGGACGCGCCGTGGAACGAGCGCATTCAACATCTCGAGTGGGAATTAAAAAAAAAAAAAAAGCATGCGCACACAAACTAAGTCCCGCCGGTGGAAAAGGTCCAGGCTGCGTCCGCTCCTCTGGAAAGTTGTGCGCTGCTGACGGGAGGAGGCAGGGTGTTAGCAGGTGGATGCGGAGGCCTGTTTGCCTTAAACACACCCAGGGGGCGGGCAGCGCGCAGCCGAGCCGCCCCCCCACACCCCACCCCCCCGACAGGGAGGATGATTTACCACCGAGGACCGGGCATGGAACCGGAACATCCACACATTTATATCACACTTTATATTATTATTCACTAAACATACACTTCTATTAAACTGTAGGTTATTATTATTAAACATCCACACATTTATATCACACTTTATATTACTACTCAATAATATACAGTTTTATTCAACATTAGGTTATTATTATTAATACTCACTAATATACAGATAGTTCTATTAAACTTTAGATTGTTACTAAACATCCACATATTTCTATCACACTTTATATTATTATTCACTAAACATATACTTCTATTAAACTTTAGGTTATTATTATTAAACAGCCACACATGATTTATATCACACGTTAGATGATCACTCACTAATATACAGTCACATTAAACTTTAGGTCATTATTATTATTCACTAATATACAGATATTTATATTAAACTTTATAATATTATTCACTAAACATACACTTATATTAAACTTTAGGTTGGTAGACACTAATATACAGATAGTTCTATTAAACTTTAGGTTGTTACTAAACATCCACACATTTATATCACACTTTATATTATTATTCACTAAACATACACTTCTATTAAACTGTAGGTTATTATTATTAAACATCCACACATTTATATCACACTTTATATTACTACTCAATAATATACAGTTTTATTCAACATTAGGTTATTATTATTAATACTCACTAATATACAGATAGTTCTATTAAACTTTAGATTGTTACTAAACATCCACATATTTCTATCACACTTTATATTATTATTCACTAAACATATACTTCTATTAAACTTTAGGTTATTATTATTAAACAGCCACACATGATTTATATCACACGTTAGATGATCACTCACTAATATACAGTCACATTAAACTTTAGGTCATTATTATTATTCACTAATATACAGATATTTATATTAAACTTTATAATATTATTCACTAAACATACACTTATATTAAACTTTAGGTTGGTAGACACTAATATACAGATAGTTCTATTAAACTTTAGGTTGTTACTAAACATCCACATATTTATATCACACTTTATATTATTATTCATTTAACATACACTTATAGTAAAGTTTAGGTTATTATTACTAAACAGCCACACATTTCTATCACACGTTAGATGACTACTCACTAATATACAGTTACATTAAACTTTAGGTTGTTATTATTATTCACTAATATACAGATATTTATATTAAACTTTATAATATTATTCACTAAACATACAAGTCTTTTAAACTTTAGGTTATTAGACACTAATATACAGGTAGTTCTATTCAACTTTAGATTATTGTTACTAGACAAGCACAGATTGATGCCACATTTTAGAATATTATACACTAAACATAGCTAGTTTTATTAAATTTTATAATAGTATTAATATTATTTACTAACATACAGATAGTTGGATTAAACTTTGTATTATTGTTACTAAACATGCACATATTTATATCACACTTTACATGATTATTCATTAAACTATCAGTTAAATTGAACTTTAGGTTATTGTTATTATTTACTAATATACAGATAGTTCTATTAAACGTTATATTATTACTAAATGTCCACACATTTATATCACACTTTACATGATTATTCATTAAACATGCAGTTCTGTTAAACTTTAGGTTATTGTTATTATTCACTAATATACAGATAGTTCTATTAAACTTTATATTATTGTTACTGAACACAGTTAGTTTTACATATTAACCCTTTATTGTTCGCTCATAGAAACACTCTGAAATTCAACATTTCTACCTTAGTATTAGACCTAATTAGATTTTATTACTTTTGTGACATTTTTCACATTTCCAGTGTTATGTGGACAATCCAAGCCAGTGAAGTTACCATATATGGTTCCTGTTATTCCTGAATTATGTCATGCAAGTACATGACATAATTCAAGCTAAAGATGTTGTTGGAGTTCTTTTTTCCAAATATTTTCCCTGATAAGTGGTTTTCTTAAAGCCACACATCTGTTTAGTCCTCATGTTTTGCTTTGTGTTTGTCGAAATGCTTTAATTGTCAAAATTAAACATCACCTTTTCAGTTCTGATGCTCTTTATTTTTTCTATTTTGACTTTTTCTGACCACACTTCTTCCCAGATGACGCTTCACAACTTTCCTTACATTTTTTAATAATACATTGGACAGTTTTACACCAGACTTTTCATAGTTTCACCCTTTTATTTGTTTTCTTTGCTTAATGCAGATGTAAAACTCCTTCATGACTTTTCTGAAACAGATGTGCGTCTTTTTCCACGACTATGGGATGTATCTTCTGAAACATGGTTGTTTAAGAAATGAGAAGCTCCTCTTTCCGTCAGATAAAGAACCTGTTGCAGATGAAACGTGACATCACTGCAGTAAATATCCAAATGACTGATCAGATTTATTTGTTCCGTTAAATCCAGGTTGTGCATTAAATGTCTGTTCGTCTACATTTATCCTCCTGCGACACAGCAATGAGATTATCCGTGTGTGGATACGAGTTTCACAGCTTTTTGATTTTTTTTTTCTTTAAAATCAAAAACTATCCACTCCAAAGGACATTCATTGACAAAAAAAAAAAAAAAGTTAAATATATCTGATAAGACTTTATTTTTTTTCAAGTAAATAAGCATCAATGTGTACTATCCTGAGTCTCAGGAGGTTAATTAACACATTTTAGTTGTTTTAGCTTATTATAATGTGAGTCCTGCTGTTACACACTTTGTATTTGACTGTATTTCAGAGCTAGTAACGGTGCATGAGGAGTAAAGTTAGATGTGAATATGAGTGTTTTTCGTGAGAATTCTTTTTTGATACTGACCCATGTGACTCTCGCTGTATCCTGGAATCAATCAGTTAATGCACTTAAGGACGAATCGATAAAAGGTTTGAGAGTTTAAAAACATGCAAACTCATTACACATGCAAGAAAATGTGCAAACTGATTTACCAACAGTGCACACTAAGAACCCATGTATCATTTGGGTTTTTTTTTTTTTTGTTTTTCATTTTCAAAACTCAAATGAAAAATGGATAACGATTCATTTTTCCATTTCCCAATTTTGTGCTCAAATGAAAATGGAAAAAATAATGTCATAACGGCTGTTTCATCAGCTTTGCTATTTTCAATATAGTTCCGTTTTCTGACCTGGAAGTAGTCCGTGACCTTAACGCCCCTTTACTGCGGCAGAGGATGGACACATGCTAACTGTTACAGGTTGTAGCAACGAAAACGGACATTTTTGTGTTTTTCAGTGGAAGTCAGTGGGTTAAACTGAAACCACAGACATGAGCACAGAGAAAAGATCTGGTATCTTGCAGGTAAGTTTTTTTGCTTTATTTTTTAGTTTATTTGTTTTATACGGAAGCATTTTGCATTCACGCAAAACAATTATTTCGGCTTTGTTTTGCTGAATTGACTTTTTTTTTATTCATTCATTTACAATTACAAAAATGACAAACACTCGATGAGGATTACATACAGCATGTCTAATCGTCATCCGTTTTTTTCCATTTTTCATTTGAGCACAAAATCGGGAAATGGAAAAACTAATCGCTCTCCGTTTTTTATTCTAGTTTTGAAAATGAAAAACAAAAAACTAATGGTTTTTTGGTTTTAAATTGAAAAACGAATGAACGAATGACACACGGATTACTAAGGGTTGTGTCTCCTGTAGTGGCTTCTCTGCACTGGCTCCCTGTAAAAGCTAGGATAGACTTTAAAATACTCCTCCTCACTTACAAAGCCCTTCAT
>JAQQZY010000023.1:38828825-38839526 GCA_030068375.1 Ostorhinchus rueppellii | reverse complement strand
AATAATAATAATAATAATAATAATAATAATAATAATAATAATAATAATAATAATAATAATAGATTTTATTTAAAAGCGCCTTTCAGGTCACTCAAGGACATTTTACAGACAAAATTAAAACACAGTAACATAGTTTGTTAATATTCTTATATATTTTGTTCTTCTTTGTTAATATTCTAATATATCTTGTTCTTTTTTGTTAATATATTTATATATTTTGTCCTTTTTGGTAATATTCTTACATATTTTGCTCTTTTCTTACTATTCTTACATATTTTTCTTGTTTTTGTTAATATTCTTATATATTTTGCTGTTTTTTGTTGATATCCTTTTATATTTTTCTTTTTTGCTAATATTCATATATTTTTTTGGTATTATTCTACATATTTTGTGTTTTTTTTATTCATTAAAATTAAAATAAGTTCACTCTTCATGCATATACGTCTTGATCATAAAACCCTTTAATGTGTGGATTAACTTTCAGTAAAACTTCGACAGCATCATTTAACAGTAAAGCTGTTATGATGCTTTATGATGAGGTTTTTCATAGTTCAGGTCCCAGGGTGAGGTCATATTTCTCTTTTGTTTCTTTCGCTGAAACCTCTGCTTTAGAAAACGTCTTGGTTCTTCTTCTCGTCTTGTCAGTGTCATCAGTGTCTGAGTCTCGCAGAAGGAGATCCGTTGTCATGAAACACTTGATGGAGGCGGCGGCGGGCGACAGACGGATAAAGACCGAGATAAACAAACAAACCAGAGCAGACGGAGTGAAACTGTCAGAACCACAGCGCTGATGTGAGCTCAGCGTCTGCATCTGCATCGTCAAGCAACAGATGAAAGAACCAACTCAGCGGCTTTGAAATCCAGACGCACAACAACACAAAAACACACAACCCTTCTGTCTTCAGGGGGAAATTGGACAAAGCACCACATTTAATCACTTCGGACTGCGATGAGATCATGAGAATGCGATACTATCTGCACTTCTGTCTTATCGTGACACAAGACAAACATTTTAAGTGAACCCACCAGAAAAAAAACAAAAAAACAACACACTAGGATGGATGAGACTGAAGAACAACACTGGATCCAATTTACTACGATTCTGTTTCTTACAATTGAACAACAAAAGCTGAAAGAGGCCACGCTTTGACCTGGAATAAACAAAAAACAGATGCAGATACAAAGAAAAAAGGGGAAAACTACAGTGGCATGGTGATGTTATGATGTCAGTGACATAATGTGCAGACAGTGGGACATTGAAGAGGATTCAGGAAGTAGTCTGAGCCGCAATCTGGTCGTCTGATTAAACATTTAACTCCACATTTTCATCTATTCATGTATTTATTTCAGTGTTACTTAGATTCTTGTCTTTACGGTTCCATTTGCTGAACAATTAATGGCAAAAAGTGTATTTTTTTTCTGCATATTTCACATTTTTCCATCAGTTATACTTTCTTCATGTCACTTTTGTGAGTTTGTATTGTATTCCAGGCAATACACTGTACAAGCAAATGAATTGGGACACTTTGAAGTAGGATGTTTTGATTCTAAATGAGGGAGGGGTACAAAACGATAAAGGCAAACGTCACAATATTATTTCATAGTAGAAGAATTTTCATTTCATTTTTAAGGTTAGTTCAGTTTACATTAGTCGCTTTTCCATTAACCCTCAAATATCGCAAATATAACTTGCACATAAAATTTACCAAATGGAAAAATGACAATTCTGCCAAAACTCAAATTTTTTAATAAAAAATGTTTGCGCTGGCAAGAGGTGGTTTTTTTGGGCGTTCTGAAATTGGTATATTACGCAATGGAAAGACTTTTTTTTTTCCGCAAATAGAGTCATGTGAATAAAAAAACACGGATATGGACGGACATTACAACAAAGAAACATGGTGCAGTATGTGAGGACACACCAGGAAACCGAATAATTTTTTAATTTAGTAGGAGATAGAGGGGTAATATATAATAATAATAATAATGAATATATTGTAAATAAACACCATATTTACATTCATGTTTATGGAATGACCTCTCGTGTCATCTCACAATAATAAGTCTTATCTTTATCTTATCTTTGATCTGAGCTTTTACAAACATCTACATGATCAGTGAATTAAAATAATCAGAATCAAATTTATTTGTCATTCAGTAAAAACATCCCAGATGCGGTTACAGAACGAAATTTCTAAAATGCACAACATAAGAATGAAACACAAGAGAATTCCTTAAAAAGCAACAGCTAAAAGAAGACAACTCATATATGTCAAGGATGTAAAAGCTACATTAAAAATATAGGAAAATATATAAGATAAATTTTGGAAAATGCCTGATTTTGACAGAAAAAAGAAAAATACAGAGAATAACAGCATAATAAATGATGATAAATCCCTTAAAGGTAAAATAAAGAACTGCTGGGTCCTTATAGGTTAAAGTAAAAAAAAAAACTAAATTTTTACTTTCCGGGGTCTCAGGGGGATATTTCCCATGACTCCATTTGTAAAAACAGTAAAACATCCGGGGGGTTGATAGGTTTTGGTGACACTTGTATTAGTCATGGGATTGGCTTCTCTAGTTCAGTCTGTTGAGTGGGGGGTCTTTGGAAACATATCTTCAAAATGCCATGTTGGACGGTGTAATCGTAGCCCCTTCAGGCCACAGGTGGCATCGTTATTGTCAGGATGAAGCGCAGATTATCAACATTAAGACGACCCGGTGGCACCTCGGGCCCCACATGAAGCCGACAGCGTGTAACGCAGCTCTTATATAATAACAAAGCTGCTGTGGCAGGTGATGGATGTACTGTAAGCAGTTAACACGCCTGTAAGAAGGGAGAATTAGTGCCCCAAGGTCACAGCCCCCACTTTCCTTCCCCCACCACCACATCTGAACGCAGCACTAGAATTATTGGCTCATATTTCACTAGAAGCTGCGGTAAGAAATAGCTTCATGACTTAAAGATGTATAAAATCAGATCCCAGGTCTGGTTAAACTCAGGTGGAAGGCAGCTGATTCATAAGAGCTCGTCTCATTCCACCCCCTCCTCCCTCGCTGTTGTTTTTCTTTCAGCTTGGGGTTAAGTGGCCTTTGCTCATGAGTTTACTTTTACGTGACTGTGTATGTGGAAATGCACTTGAGAGTTAAAAAACACACTTATCTGGACTTAAACCTATAAGGACTACCATTATAACAGGACGCCTGGATTTCTTTACATTGTTTTTGCAATAAAAGTGTCAGAAAATGTCGTTTTTTTGCCATGACAAAATCATGGGGCCCAGCGTTTGAGGGGGGCCCATAGAGCAATGGAGGGGGTCCAGTGGATAAAGGTTAGAAGTTGTGAAAATTTCATGCAAGATCCACTGTATAATAGAGGCACAGAAGTCTCAAGTCGGACGTTGAAAGCATGTTCAGTTTCAGTTTCATCCACCACCCCCACCCCTGACCTCCCACTATGACAGCTCTGAATTTTATGAAGGACATCCACAACTTTTACCTTTCATGGGGCTCACAACTGCTAAAATACAGTTAAAATCCTAATTTCATTATACACACAATGACAATAAAGGCCATTTTATTCTAAAAAAATACAACTATAAATGAACACAAACCAGAAAAACCTAGCGCAACTCGACAAAAACATGACAAAAAACAGTAGTAGAACACTCCATAACAGTAATATCATTATTACATACAATTATTTACAAGAATTCATGACAAAAACACAGCTAAAATTTTGTTAAAATGCTCCTAAAGGTAATAAAAACCTACCATTTCTCTCTCACCGACTGCACACTACTGCTCTCTACTCTGCCCAGTTCCACCCCTCCCCCTTAGCCAATGCAGACCTCTACTCTAACCTGTTATATAACAGTAGAAAGAACTTACTTTCAGCCCTCAGATGCTGTTTGAATGTTGTCAATCGCTCAAACGTTTCTAAAAATACAACTATAAATTAACAACGCAAAACAGAAAAACCCAGTGCAACTCGACAAAAACAAAAAGACACAAGGAGAACACTCCATAACAGCACCATCATTATTATGTATAATTATTTACAAGAATTAACTGCAAAAACACATTAACATTTTATTAAAATGCTGCTAAAGGTAATAAAAACCTACCATTTCTCTCTCACTGACTGCACTCTGCTGCTCTCTGCTCTGCCCAGTTCCACCCCTCCCCCTTAGCCGATGCAGACCTCTACTCTAACTTGTTATACAACAGTATCATTACTATATACAATTGTTTACAAGAATTCATGACAAAAACACAGCTAAAATGTTGTTAAAATGCTGCTAAAGGTAATAAAACTCTTCTATTTCTCTCTCACTGACTGCACTCTACTCTGCCCAATTCCACCCCTCCCCCTCAGCCAAAGCAGGCCTCTGCTGTAACCTGTTATATAACAGTAGAAAGAACTTACTTTTAGCTTTCAGATGCTGTTTGAATGTTGTCGATCGCTCAAACGTTTCTAAAAATACAACTATAAATGAACACAAACCGGGGAAACCTAGTGCAACTCGACAAAAACAAAAAACACTAGTAGAACACATCATAACAATACCATCATTATTACATATACTGTAATTATTTACAAGAATTCACAACAAAAACACATCAAACATTGTTAAAACGCTGCTAAAGGTAATAAAAACCTACCATTTCTCTCTCACCGACTGCACTCTGCTGCTCTCTACTCTGCCCAATTCCACCCCTCCCCCTCAGCCAATGCAGACCTCTACTCTAACTTGTTATATAACAGTAGAAAGAACTTACTTTTAGCTTTCAGATGCTGTTTGAATGTTGTCGATCGCTCAAACGTTTCAGGAGTATTTGAATGAAAGTGGACGTAACACTGCGTCACCAGAGACACAGTCGTCCTAAAAGAGTTAAGTGGCCTTTGCTCATGAGTCATGTGTGCACAGTTTACTTTTACATGACTGTGTATGTGAAAATGCACCCGAGAGTAAAAAAAAAAACCAAAAAAAACACACTTATCCAGAGTTAAACGTATGTTGCTACAACCAGTTAAGCAGCATGAAGAAACCGGAGTAATCCATGAGCATGTTTTATGCATAAACTACTGGAAATACGACACATGAACAAATCCTTTTCAGCAGGTTCAAGAGTTCACATACTAGCATGGGATTAGGAGATTTACTGATCTTTCTAAAGAGCGAACATACAAATATTTTAATGCATGAAAAACCAGCATGTGTAAGTGTTTTGCACATAAAAAGCACATTTAGGCCAAACACGCACAGGCCAGTACACCAAAAACTCAAATTCCTTCACTGTATTTGATGTTTTATGTAATTTTCTCAGACAGATCCAAAAGTAAATCCAGTGAGAAAGTAAATTGGATCAGAAATAGTCGTTTAAACACTCGTTTTTATTGTTCTGTATAAATACCTTTACAGGGAGGGCGTCCAAAAATGTGTTTGCTCTGACCCGTTTGTTCACGTCATCTCGTTTCTGTTCCTTCTGTGTTTGACTGCAGCTTATTCTCCCTTTCTGTAAATGGGATTGTTTGAAAATGCTATAAATGGGACGACACAGTTTGTTATTTCTGCTATCGAGTGCTTACAGTCATAACACTAAAGATATGGATGACGCAGAGTGTGATCGTGGGAGTTATTTTTAATCACAGCTGCCAATGAAAATCTAAGTGACATTATGAGTACGTTAAGTCATATGAACGTGACGACATTCGCTATGTTTCCAATCAAATGTGGACTTAAAATCACAAAGAAAATGCAAAAAAAAAAAAAAAGAATGTGACTGAGTTTAGTGGGAATAAATCTGGCTGCGTAGAGTCGTAAGAAGGTGAAATAGGCTGGACCAAACAAGTATTATGAATGAATTTATTGAGTTAGTTTTGGTTTGTACATTAATCATTGCACTTAGTACAATAATCATAACTAGAAAAGCACTCGGAGAGCACAGACCTCCACCAAGGTAGTGTTTGTACTTTTTTGCTTTTTTAAGGTAGTGTTTGTACTTTTTTTTAAGGTAGTGTTTGTACTTTTTTTTAAGGTAGTGTTTGTACTTTTTTCTAAGGTAATGTTTGTACTTTTTTTAAAGGTAGTGTTTGTACTTTTTTTGTTTTTTTAAGGTAGTGTTTGTACTTTTCTTCTAAGGTAATGTTTGTACTTTTTTTTAAGGTAGTGTTTGTACTTTTTTTGTTTTTTTAAGGTAGTGTTTGTACTTTTTTAAGGGAGTGTTTGTACTTTTTTTTAAGGTAGTGTTTGTACTTTTTTGTTTTTTTAAGGTAGTGTTTGTACTTTTTTAAGGGAGTGTTTGTACTTTTTTCTAAGGTAGTGTTTGTACTTTTTTTAAGTTAGTGTTTGTACTTTTTTTTAAGGTAGTGTTTGTACTTTTTTCTAAGGTAATGTTTGTATTTTTTTAAGTTAGTGTTTGTACTTTTTTTTAAGGTAGTGTTTGTACTTTTTTTTAAGGTAGTCTTTGTACTTTTTTTTAGGTAGTGTTTGTAATTTTTGTTTTTTTAAGGTAGTGTTTGTCCTTTCCTCCACTAGATGGCGCGGAATGACCTCATATGCAACTCTGTGCTGTCATGCCCTATCTCGCAATGATAAAGAAGCCTTTAAAAAATTCTTGGATCCAGATAGTGATCCGGATCACCTCCAAAATTTAATCATCTCTTCCTTGACCCAGAGCGGATATATCCTGAAAATTTAATCAAAATGCATCCATAACTTTTTGAGTTATGTTGCTAAAAAACAAACAAACAAACAAACCCTGGCAAAAACATAACCTCCTTGGCAGAGGGAATAAACAGAAAAAACAAGAGGAATAGACTCAAACCAAAAGCTTATGTTTCTGCCTATCCTTTTCACCTGAAACATGGTTTACATTAAACATCTACAAAAGAACAATCAATCATATTTATAAATGATAGAAAAACACATCAATTACATCAATAACAAACATGACTCTCACCATTAACCAACAGTAACTTAGCATTTTGAGATATTTTACTGTACAAATGCAACTTTATCGCAGCTTTAGGAGAAGTTACAATGACTACATTTTAAAAACATCACAATTAACCTTCCTATGATGATCAGGTCTGACGGTTTTACAACTTCATAAGTCAATAAAAAATGTATTTTTCTTCTAATTACCTCAAGGCCTCGCGATAGCCTCCAAACTAGGTAGGTGAACATATAAAATTCTTCATCACCACATTCAGTGAATTTTCAGTGATTTAATCAGACGATCATTTTGTCAGTTATTATGTGTAATTTACATCAGTTTTGCTAATCTTGTGTTTTTTTCATTGCTGATTCAGAACAGATGTAACTATCATTATTGAAGCTGATTTAATGTCTTAAATTGTATAAATGGGAGAGGGGGTGGGATTTAATTTGTTTTTTTCTTCCCACTACTTTTTGAACGGCACTTGTTGAATTTGTTTTGTTATTGATGATGTACTTGACAAGTGTTTTTGTTATTCTTTGCTTTGAAAAGAACATTTCTTTTCCTTTTAATTTATTTATTTTGTTTTTCCTTGGATTTGTATGGTGCTTTGTGTATCTGCTTTACCATTGGCTCTTTGTATTCATGAGATGTTTTGGTTCATTCCTTTTGTTCGCAACAAGATAAACAAACAAACAAACTGTGTACTGACTGGTATAGATAATGAATGGAATGGGTAATACTGGATTATGTTCATTTCTTTCCACCCACAACAACAAATACACACACCTTATGTTGAATTCCTTGATATAGCCTCGATTTTGATTGTTATTATATTTTATTATGCTGATTCTTTGCATGTTTATTGCAGTTATTCATGTTAATAACTTGTTGCATATCTTGTTTACAACATTAGAATGAGATAAATAAAATCTGATTATGATTATGTTTGAATTAAGTTTTATCTTTCAAGGTAAGAACAGTGAAACCAGACCTGTCAAATCTGAATAGAAAAACCAAAGTAAGGGGGAGGAAATGAATATAATAGGAAGGTTAAAGGTTCGCTGTGTAATTTTTAGTGACATCTAGTGGTGAAATCCCAGATTACACCACTCTTTTCCCACCTTCCAATAACATATGTTCCCTACAAACAACACAAAAGGCTGATTTCTTCTTTTTCTGTTTTTTATACAAAGGGGTCCAAAATTCACAGTTATGTACTTTAACAGTTAATTCCTTTGTAAATCAGGAAAAAGAGGAAGTCTGTTCTGAAAAGGTCGACAATTTATAGTACAATTGTAATAATCCTTCTCTTAGATATCACTAAATACCTGTAAATGTCATCTAGTTGTGTCCGTAATGTCATGTCTTCATATTAAATAGAGGCCTGACATGCTAGAAAAACAACCGTCTGTGCTTCTGACATGAGAAAACACTGTACGTTTCACTTCAACGACGCAAACACAAGTTATAAGTTCACAGAGCGACAAAAAATTCAACATTATGAATATGTTGTGGCCTCCAGGGTCCACTCAATCCTCTGCTCCCCTTCTCCGGTTACATTTCCCTGCTCAGTGATGGAGGTTTTTCCCATTTGCTGTTGGACCTACTCCCCTCATCCTCCACCTCTGGACCTTTACAACCCCCCACACCCACCTATCCACCCACCCACCACCAGGACAGCTCCATCCCAGAGGATCCCGGATCACAACCTCTGTCTAATTTACGCTTCACCGTGCGGTCGGGCCACGTGCCAAGCTCTGTTTTGTTTATGTGGAAGGCGCCGCCGCGGCTTTAAAGCTGTGGTGTCAAACTCATTTTAGTTCAGGGGTCACACGCAGAATAATTGGATCTTGAGTGGGCCGGACCAAGAAAATAAGAGCAAAACAGCCTATGAACAATGACGATTCCAAGTTTTTCTCTGTTTTACTGCAAAAAACTTAAATAATGAAAACATGAAACCAACTAAGCTATCCCTTCACAAATAAAGTTGCTGATAACTTTGCAAAAACTGAAATTATATTTTAAAAATGAAGTGTAATTTTAGCACTAGTATGCTTCAACGTGCTCAGTCACCAGGGAAGAGCTCCAAGTAGTGGTGGCTCAGGCATTTGTTTCAGATACCAAATGGACGCCTCCCTGGGGAGGTGTTCTGGGCATGTCCAGCCAGGAGGAGGCCTCAGGGAAGACCTAGGACACGCTGGAGATAGTATGTCTCTGGGCTGGTCTGGGAACGCCTCGGGATCCCCCAGAGGAGTTAGAGGAGGTGTTTGGGAAGAGGGAAGTCTGGGTGTCCCTGCTTAGACTGTTGCCTCAATGATCCAGAAGTGGATGGATGGATGGATGGATGGATGGATGGATGGATGGATGGATGGATGGATGGATGGATGGATGGATGGATGGGTCAACTTATCATTTATACATGTGAACTATACATAATGTGATGCGACCATTTGGTACAATAGTTTGGAATTTCAAACTAAAATAAATGGTTCCAGGCACAACAAACCCCGCCCCTTGCATGTATCATGACTTATTTTGGCATTGATCCAGCTGATGTCACCATGTGCTTATGCCAGTATGTTAATTGCCTTTATATTTGTGTCAAGTTTGAAGTAAATTGAAATTAAATTGAGGTTTTTTACAGACATTTGAATTTCTGCCTATTATAAATAAATGGGAGAAGAAAAAAGATTTAAAGAATTCATAAAAATTTGAACTTTGACCTACTTTTACCAACATATTACCATATCTATTCTGGGTCACTGGCGATCTATAAACTCAATCTGGTATGAATTCAACCCGTAGTTCTGTTGTTAGAGTATGAACAAACAAACAAACAAACAAAAACAATACCCCCTGCCTCCCTTTTGCGTGACAATGTCTAAAATATTGCATCTTATTTCATTATTAACAACTTACAGATCACAGTGGATCTAAAATGCACACACATTTATTAACAGGCAGAATATTGTTAAAACTGCACTTAACTTTAAGACATTTCAGATTTCAGGCTGAGCTCATTTATTTTGCTGCTTTCAAGTCCAAACTCCATAACTAGCACTTGTTTTTTATTATCTGCTTGTAAATGTTATTTTTCTCAACATTTTATTGTCAAATGTGTGTGTTTATATGTGTTTTGACTGTGTAATCTTACAGCTATGTGTTATATATATTTTCTGCCATCTACTTAGACCAGGACTCCCAAGTCAAAGAGGTTCTTAATCTTAATGGGATTTTTTCTAGTTAAATAAAGGTTAAATTAAATAAAAGGTTATTCACATTTTATTGCTAAAAGATTGTTTGTCAATGTAAAAATCTTCAAAATGTAATATTGTTTTTTTCACATTAACCCCTTGACGCCGATTGTCGCAAATTCGCATCAAACCCCCTCTGCTCCAAAATGCAACCAAAATACTATTTACTTACAAGAAAAAACACAAATGATTTTTTTTCCCATAATTGGAAATAAATTCAGGCATCAAGGGGTTAAAACCAAGCAGAAAATGAGTAGTTGTTATTATTACCTCCGCCAAGGAGGTTATGTTTTACTGCTCGTTTGTTTGTTTGTTTGTTTGTTTGTTTGTTTGTTTGTTTGTTACCATCCGTCCGTCCGACTTTGTTTGTTAGCAACATAACTCAAAAAGTTTTCAGGAACTGTTGGAAATGGCACAAGTAAGAGCTGATTAAATTTTGAGGATGATCTGGAAGAAATCCTGCATTCTGGATCACTTTGAAATTTTCGTTAACATTGCGGTA
>JAQQZY010000023.1:38788988-38806784 GCA_030068375.1 Ostorhinchus rueppellii | reverse complement strand
AGTTCATCACAGGGCTGACATATAGAGACAAACAATCACTCTCACATTCACACCTATGGGCAATTTAGATTAGCCGGACCTGGAAATTTATAAAATCAAATTTGATACTTTTCCATACTTTCCATGTTTGTGAAGGAAACCCTGAACCAATCTAATCAGTGAAGGCAGTGAGTACTAGCCAATCAGAGGCAGAGTAGGGCGGTTCATGGCAAAACATGGGCAACCTGGGGCAGATATACGACTGAATGGTGCACATCGGGGGGGGGGTTTAGAAGTGGGTATACACAATGCTAACTGAAAAATAAGTAGGCATACACTGTAAACCCTGGACTACACCAGTTCTTACAGCTATTTTGCATGATGCATTTAAAGTAATGTTGGACAATCTACAATGACAGTAAAAATTAAATTCTAAAATACGCTGAATAAATCTGTTCCACCTTGTTTTTGTAAATACATGCATACAAACTCCACCCGTTACCTCTCGTACACACAGAAAAGCCTCTTGGGTAAATTATCATGTATGTTCAGTAATAAGCTGACACCCAGATGAAAAATGCTGACTTTTCCTAATGAGTCCCCTGTCGCCTCAGCATTGGTGGTTTCATTCAGCGTTAGGGTATAGACCAACACCAATGGGGATCGGAACGACAACGACGTTAACTGGTATCGGCAAAGACCGACGCCTACAGGATCAAAGCACAACACAGAGAGGAGATTCAGTTTATGGGTTTTAATCTGTACCTGATCTGATGCCAGTTCTTTAAACTTTAGATGTTATGTTATCTTTACATGCAATACACAGATAATCCACCAGGGGGGAGGAATTTATTCACCAGAAGCCTTTCCAGTGACACTACAAGACTGTCATTAATGAGGGAGGAGGAAGAACTGTGACAATTTTGAAAAGGAAAGACCAATTTGTCAGACATGTTTGTGTTATGTTTTTGTTTGTTCAAAAATAATAATATTTGAGCATTGAGACCTGATGTATCAAATATGATACAAAATTGAAACTCCTACATGAAAATGGATTTTCAAAAACTTATTTTTTGTTTCAGAAGGATCAATAAAGGCTTCAGTTTCAAAGAAGTGGAATTTTTTGTCATGATTTATTGGTTCAGGCTTTACGGGGTTAAAACTCACTCACTCATCAAACACAACCATATGTGTTAAGATTAATTAAGGCGCTGAAATGACCTGATGGTGTTTATTATGATGCTGTTAGTGGATGTGGGCGGGGTTTCATCTGCCACTCCTGTCCAACTCCACCAACTAGTTTCCATTACACCAACAAGGAAGCGGTCATGTGATAATCTCAAGACTTACAGTTCACATGGGTGGCGTTCATCATTTATATACAGCCTATGAATGTCAGCGAATCCCACGTTTTAGTCGTAAAATGCTCCCAACGGTAAAAAGCCTATTTTTGAATATCTAAACGGCATATGCTGTTTACTTGACACCTGTCAAAATCAGAATAATAGAACAGGTGGATCATGCAGACATAAAGAGATTGCTTCCCCAAAGACACAAAAAAAGAGTCTATAAATCATTCCTGCGTGTAAACTCCACAGGGACACGAACTGAAAATAAACCTCTTATGTTCAACTATATATCGAATCGTCACATGGTGCCTTCATTTTCCTCACACAACTCAAGATATTTCCACCATAAAAGCATAAATTGATGCATAAAAATTCCCCAGAATGCAGGAAATTAAGTGTTTGATGTTCACAATTTCATGGGGGAGGACCTCCAGCCCTCGATGAATGTATCCACCACAATCTACAAACAAAACCCACGCCCACATCATCTGTTCTACCACCATTTCTTTCTTTTTTTTTTTCTAGATAACACGTCTGACTGTGTCTATATAACTATGTTAAAAATTAAATCTGAAAAATAAACACATGCTGTGTGTTTGTGGTTACTAAACACACTGTGAATCGCTGCCTTTCTGACAGCTGAACAAAAGCTGCACTGTTTAAAAAAAAAAAAAAATCAGAATACGCTGGAGGCCCCAGACTTCAGTTGGCTTCCCCCCAAAGCTCTCCGAAGGCTCATCAAAGTGAGAATAAGGAAGGAACTCCGCTGTGGTTTCATGACAAGCTCAAACATGGACTCAGTCTTTTGGAAGATGCTTGAGAAATTACCATCTTTTCCCCTTTTTTTTCTACAGTTTGTAGTGTGAACAGCACATGAAGACACATCCGCGGCGCTTTGAGAAATGAAAGTGATGTCGTTTGAGACAAAGGTCGATTACGAGTGGACTTCTTGTGAAATTGCTTAAGCAGCGTCATTTCAAGGGCTATCAATGTCTAAAATAAGAACATCCACGCCTCATCTGGAGTTAATACTACTTGGCAACAGAGAGAGTCTTACAACAGGCAGCCCAACATCCAAAGGGTGGAGCTGATGGATCAAGACAAGTTTGTTAATGTATCTGTCCCTGGGTGGGTGGGAGGCAGGCGTCAAGCCAGTCAAGTAGCAGAGTGGGCCAAGGTCCCTGGGTGGCAGCGTGACAGACGGGGGGGTGTGGGGGGAAGGTGCTGGACGAGGTGCCTGGGAACCTTGCTCTAAGAGGATGACAGCTCTATAAGTCAAGCCCTGATAAAGCAGTCAGGAGTGACAATCTGTGGGCCCCAGCCAACGCAGCGTCCGTCCTGCTCAGATAAAGTCGGACAGGCCATCCATCAGTCCACAGACAGAGCTGAACTCATGCTCAATAGATGTGACTCAATGACCAGCCCGCCGCTGGAATGCACCGAGCCTCTTCCCCTCCAGAGGCAGCGGTGGGAGGAACAAAGATGACCGAGGAGCCTCTCCAGAGGGAATCATGCATAGAGATTAGAGGGAGTGTGTGACACGACTATGTTTACATGCACAAAAAATTCAACTCCTAAATTTCACTGTTGGTAGGTGGGTTCAGAGGCATTTTTTTCTGACACCTTCTGGGCAAGATCTTTAAATACACCAGGGTAAAACAACCAAAGGTGACACATTCTGCAAGTAAACACGTTCAAAGAGTCCCCACAATGAATGAAGTGAACTATAATAGTGACTAAATGCAGAAAACAGTCTGTTTTTTGTCCTTATTCCAAAAAAGACAAAATATCACTGCTGGTAGGTGGGTAGTTTTTTCCAACACCTTCTGGAAGTAAAACAAGCAAATATGACACATACTCTGAAAGTAAACACATCCTAAGAATCCTCATAAAATTGGAATAATATGAAGCGGTGACCTCTGAAGATAAAGAGAAGCCAGTGTAGAAGTGTCAAAAACTGCAGTTCCTTGAATGACCACTAGGGGATGGCTCCAAAAGGGACTCAAAGCTCCATAGATAAGCATCTTAAAATGTCTGACTTCAGAGAGAAATAATTAGGGACGGGACCTGATAAGAATTTTAGGAATTCTTCCACTGTGGAACAAATGACCACAGGTCTACAACTAAAGATGGACACTTTTGAACAAAGATGGAACTGTGTTACTCAGTATTTGGGTGACTGATGAAGGAATGGGAGCTGTTCTAAGATTTTTACGTCTCTTTATGACTAATATTGAATTGTTGTAATTTTCTTTGGTAAAAACAAATATTTATTTTCCATATAATTTCCCTTTATGGAATTTCTATTGTATTCCATTTACTTGTGCTTTAATTCATAGGATCCTACGTCAGATAATGTTCTTTTTTGTGGGAAAATGAAAATAATATGAAAAAAAAAAATTCAATTCCGGTTCCATCAACAGTATCACTTCTCAATTTTCTTTGGATTAGGAAACAAACTTGGCTTTGTTTGCATTAACTCTTGAATATCAAACATGCACTGACATTTTGCATTTAATTTGAACAAACCTCATAAATGGTTATAAAGCGTTAGTTAAAGGAGCCTTAGATCTACCTGCTGCGGCCTCGGAGCCTCGTCGTCATCGAAATGTAGTTCTCAGAAATGAAGTTTATCATGAACAACAGTAAAGCAGGTTGACAGTGAAATGACAATAACATTAAACATCGATAGAACCTGAAGGAGTTTCATGGTAGCAGCTGTGACAGAGGACACCTTGCTGTTGGCTCTGCATTCAGAGTCACCGCCCCCTTCACTGAGCAGCCAGAGACGCTCCATTGCTGCAGTTCAATTGGATTTTGTGGTTAAATGTTTATGCATGTTGGAGGTATTTGTCTTAATGGAGGCTCCGCAGCTCCTGGAAATGGCCCTAGCCTCATCTTTACTGGTCAAAGACAACCAGACTTTCGAGGGTTCTCAACTAAAATACCTAAATGATGTGACACATTTGAGGTTACCGAACTGATAAATGGAATCCTTAAGCAAACAGGCAAATGACTTCAAGGAATTGAGCTACGAGGAACCAGTTCTAAATTCATATCTCTAGAAATAAGCATGTTTAACTCAACTGTTCTGATTATTGTATGATTATAAGACCAAATTTTATGCATAAAGGAGTCACTAGTCACTTTTTCATTAGGCTTATACGCAAAACTTTACCGATATTTACTAAATGTAAAAAACAAACAAAAAAAAAAAAACAGAAGTGCATAATGTCGGTTTTCCATTAAATCACAAATGCAATGATTTGTTTATTTATTATAATGACACGAGAAGTCGTTCCACAAATGTGATGACAAATGTTAATATCATGTTGATTTACAGATACATTCATTAATATTATATATTAACCCTTTATTCCTTAGTAAATGTAAAAAATTATTTGGTTTCTTGGTGTGTCCACAAACCCCACCATGTTTCTTTTAAAAACTCTTCTTCTTGGCTTGTTGTAACGTCCGTCCACATTAGTTTTGTTTTTTTTACTCACGTCTATTTGCAAAAAAAAGGTCTTTCCATTGCAGTTTTACGTAATATACCAAAAAACACCTCTTGCCAGCGCAAAAACTTTTAATCGAAAAATGAGAGTATAGCAAAAATGTCATTTTTCCATCAGTTAAATTTTTATGCGCAAATTATATTTGCATTATTTGAGGGTCAATGGAAAAGTGACGACTGTTCAGTTGATAGCTGAGTGGCGTCACTGTTCTCTGCACTGTTTGCTTTTTACTAGCGAGCATCCATCAGTCCAGACAGGACTGAACTCATGCTCAATAGAAGTGACTCAATGACCAGCCCGCCGCTGGAATGCACCGAGCCTCTTCCCCTCCAGAGGCAGCGGTGGGAGGAACAAAGATGACCAAGGAGCCTCTCCAGAGGGAATCATGCATAGAGATTAGTGGGAGTATGTGACGTGAAGCCTGTTAAGAGGCAAAGGTGCCAGGGTGAAAAGGGTGGAGACGGCAGCTGACAATAGTGGGGGGACACGCCACGTCACTTGAGAGGACCACCACGGCGGCGGCAGAAAGCGGGCCAACGCCGGAGACCCGTAATGAGAAAGCAATAAGCCATGGAAAACTGCAAATGTCATACAATACATTCCACATGTCAAGCCTGGGTAAAGGCGGACAAAGGAGGTGTCACGAGGAAACCCGAAGACAAAACATGTCCAAAGTCTGCTCTTAAAAACGGTGTGGACATGAGAAATGTCAGACAGAACCTGAGATGCAATTTTAGATAAAAATCTGCAGGAATTAATTCACAGAAACACACAATTTGATCTTCTCTGTACACTGTTTGTGATGTGATGATTCAGTGTAAACACCATCACCAGGTCGTCTCAACCCACAACCTCTCTCCATCTCCTCACCCTGGTTTGTGGTGTTCAGCCAGGAACTTATGTGTATATCACTCCAACAAAAATACAACCAATTTCACAAGAACAAACAATAATTTCCCTCTCCTGTTTACTCAGAATTAGCTTCTCCGAGCTCCACGTGACAGGGAGTGGAAGAGCAGGAGCTAAACATTCACCGACCCGGTTGGAAGATGTTATTAACATTTTCCAAGTGTCAAGTGAATTTGCATGCACCAAACAGCACATTCGACATACCAAAACTCGAGTATTTCATGGTTTTATTTATTTTATTTTTGGTGCCAGACCAAGCCTTCCAATAAATGAGCTCATTGTTTTCCTCTGGGTTTCCAGTGGTGAAGGTTACTGATAAGTCCTGGAAGTGCATCTGGAAGAGTGGGGTTGTTTTATTGGTCCTGTCAGTAGCATTCAAGTGGATCATTAAGGTTTTTAATGAATAATAATAATACTTTAAAGGTGCAACATGGAATATGAATGCAAGCTCGTGCGCTTAAATAGAGCATGTGCTGCAGAGAGTGTTTTTAATCCATGTATCAGTCGTTCTTTTCATGTTCAATTGAGAATCCACAATCGGAAAACGAAAAAATTAACTGTTATTTCATTATTCATGTACAAATCAAAAAAAAAAAAAAATCAAGAGACAACTTGTTTTTTATTCCTTCAATTATACTCACATATTAAAAATTGGAAATAAGCAAATGGACCAAATGTCGGGTTTCATGTTGACATTTTTTATATCCGATTTGGTCTGACCCGGAAGTTACGGACTTCTGCGTGTGTTCATTTGGACAGTCGTGGGTTTGCTAGCATTCTACCTAATGCGTTCTGCCATAATGGAGAATTTCATGTTATTCAGAGACAGCAAATGTGTTACTCTCAAGGAGGATGACATGACAACTGAAAAATGCACAGGATCTTCCAGGTGGAGTTGTTTGGTCTAATACAGTGAGTCCATCGTAGCCAATCTAAGTAGAAGCCACTTAGCGTAACACACAAATAAGTCAGTAACTTCCTGGTCCTACCAAATCAGTTATCAAAAACATCAACATGAAACCCCACATTTGGTCCATTTACTTATTTCCAATTTTTAATTTGTGCGTACAATCAAAGAGTGAAAAACGAGATGTTTTTTTGTTTTTGATTTCTACATGAATAATGAAATAATGAGTCATTTTTCCTGTCACTTTTCCCACTTATGGATTTTCAATTAACTATGAAAAAAACGAATGATAGGCATATTGTTTTTCTATGAGTCTGTGTTTGTTTATTCTAGACCAGAGGTTCTCAGCCTTCAGGACTTCAAACAGCGGGATTTCAATCTGATAAGTTTATTTCCAGCCACACTGTGGAACAGATCAACTTGGGTAGAACATGTATATTCAGTGTTTGCTCCTGGATGACTCTGTTGGCTTTCTGCAAATTGGCTTCAGACTCTGGTTTCCACCGGCTCCATATGTAAAGTGTCATGAGATAACTCTTGTTTTGCATTCAAATCAATTCTACAATTCTACAATTTCATTTAGCAGATGCTTTTGTCCAAAGCGATGTACAACACAAGCAAGAAGTTAGACTTTAAAGGAAAACCCTTAGTAAGCGCAAAAAGTCAAATCAAATGTTATTTATATAGCACCAAATCATAAGTACTAGAATTAAACACCACCAGGGAACATCGCCTATCTGTGCTGATATAGTTGCAAATATTTATGCCAAGCTTATGATTGCAGTGTAATAGGAGTGGTGTTTATATGGAGGAGGGAAAAGCAAAGTCAATGAGAGGGAAGAGATGCTAACTTTGCAAAGAAAGATTTATTAGCATTGTTAGATATATATATATATATAAACTCCCATGGTGCATCAATGCATCATTTCATCCAGAGCTCCTATTGGTATCAAGGCCTGATATCTCATCATCATAACTTGCAAAGTGAGACCATACCCCCTTTATTTGAATGTTTGATTGTCAGATATATAAAAATGGATGTTGACAACTATTCAAGTAACTATTACTTATATTGTCTGTCAATTATTATTTTTTAATTTACTTTCATTGCTGTTTCAAACTTTAGAGGAGGTCTTCAGGGGGTTTATGCTCAAGGGAGACCCACACAATATTACCAATTCATGTCAGAAAAGATATGTAATGTGTTCAAACTTTAATAAAGACGTGTTTTTTGTTTTGTTTTGTTTTTTTAAAAAAAAGGAAATTCTATTGGTTGATGTCTTATTGGCAAACGTTTACCTAGCCCAAAACACAGTTCTGGTTGTTAAAACAGTTTGAGGACAACAAAGAACGTGTGAAAAACCTAAAAAGTATGTATTCCAGGTCATATTTTCCCTGAAGCAGAGGTCTTATTTAGGTTTTTGTTTGGTTTCTGCTCCCCAAAAAGTGCTGGCTAGTTTACAAAGACAAAATATGACTTTCATTAAGTGAGATAAAGTCTTTTTGTTGTTGAGAGGATAAGCTACTGCAATTATCATTGAAATTATTTACATTAAATTGACACTTCTTTTATTCTTAGCAGATTTAGACATTAAAAAGAAACAAAATAACTGGTTGAGGATAGCTGTTCTAAACTAACAGTAGCTAATGTGGCTGAGACGAGCAGAAGTAAAGAACAACAGCAGCTACAATAAACATCACCGAAATATTTGCAGAAAATCTGACCTGCGACCTCTACATAAAAACTGTCTGCAGGCTGTAAACCATTGATGTTAACGAGTAAGACAGTCCAGAAAAGTGTGCATTTTTAAAGACCTGTTCCCTCAATGAAAACAAATAACTGATGTATACATGTACATTTCTTCAAACCTGTTAAATACGCAGAACCTTTGACCTTTACCTTTAATAAAAAATGAGGACAGTTTTTATTTAGCGGACTGAAACCTCTGCTGAGACGCTGGCCTTGAAGCGGTGCTGCCTTCCCCCCAATGTATGACAGGACACCAGGTTATTGTTTACAACCGAGTTCTATAAAGTGTCACCTTCGGGGCGGCGGGGGGGGGTGTACTCACAGACACAATGACTTCAAGTCATATTGAACCAGAAATAGCAGCTTGTCCTTAATACAGAGTCAAATGCCAACAGCAAGGGAACAGCATTCCTGTAAAACAATAGCATTCCAGTCCTGCTTCTTTAACAGAAGGACTCCTACTCAAAGACACGCATATACAGTGCAGCAGAGTTGTTCTATAGGCAGCCTTTAATCATGCTCTCAGAAATGCTTTTAACTTGGCAGCAGCCTGAGTGTGAAGGACATGCTAACTATGTCAAAGAATGCAACTCTTTCTTCAGCTGTGATTGCCATGCCTCATCTCCTTTCCTGTGTATACCAACAGTTTTCGCCATCAGGTCGTGTTCAAACACTGCTTTAATTACACCAAAACACGTAGATCAGTCGGATCGGCCAACGCTCGCATACAAAACACGGCAACGGAATTAATGACTGGAAAAGTTTGCTTTGGAGAAATCTCAACGACAACACGCTAAAGCAAAACTGCCACTTGGAAACCCTCGCAGGCGAGTCGGTGAAATGAAAAAGGACAATCCATTAAACTCCCAACACAGTGTGGAAAACATGAACGTGTTGTAGGAAGGAAAGAAAACGTCATGGTGAAATTCAGTATCTACTATGCATTAGTAAGACTTCACTGTCATACAGCAGCTTTGTGTGTTTCTGCACAGTTAGTTGAAAAGTGTGTTCAGGCAGGTGGATGGAAGTTGCCAAAGAACTATTTTTCCTATTTTTCCTGTGACCGATGGAGGCTGCAGCTGCTTCTCATCAGCAAACTTTAGCCTTGTTGCAGTTTATAACGGAGCGTAAACCCTGAGGGGAAACTGTTGCTTGTACTAAATGAGCAAGAGTAAATCATGTAGCTCCCGAGACAGCACTGCGGATATTTCCCTAATGTAATAAATAAACGCAGAGGAAAAAAATTAAACAATCAAGGGGTTAATTTCGTCACGTCTTTCCTCAGTCAGGCCTACATTGCAGTGTATACCCAGTGTAAACCACTACTCTGGTAGTTGAAACATTTTTGAGGATCAAAAAATACATATAGCATGCCGTCAAAGTATGCACTCAAGGTTATATTTCCTCCCTTGGAACTTCAACGAGGACAGGATACTAGCGCTATCACTTTTTTGACGATAAACAACTGCATTTGTCATTGAAAGTATTTTATGTTACACTTTTATGGGCACATTTAGATGTAAAATAACTGGTTAACGGCTGTTTTAAGCTAACAGTAACTGCTGTAGAGGAGCAGATGGCCCTCAACAGGTATGATAAATATCACTGAAACATTTGCAGCTGAGACATATTGTGTATTTATGCTGTTATTGTTGTTAGCAATGATGCTAAGCTAATGATTGCACTGTTACAGTAGTGATGTTTACATGTTTTGTGGGTAAAAAACAGCATCTGTCATTGAAATTGTTTATTTTTATGCTTTAATGTGAATTTCTGGCCTCATTTAGATAGAAAATAAGTGGCTAACGGTATATGCTGTTGCGGCTGTAGATGAGTAGAAAAAAAGTATAAAGTCCTCAACAGCTAGCGTAAACATTACTTAAGTTTTTGTCACATATATATTGGCTGTTTCCCACTATGCATTCTTGTTTGTGCTTCTGTTCTCACGATTTCGTAAAATGTCAGCAGTCGGTGCCCAAGAACTGCTCCTACTGAAAGGTCATACAAATTAAGAACACATGGAATACCCACATGTTGTTCTTGTCAGCTATCTTAAAGGATACACTGGTTGGTGACTGGTGTAGACTTTGCTGGTGAATATCCCAAGATGCACTTCTTCCTACTCTCAAATGTAATGGCAGCTCCTGTGACTTAATTCAGAAATGTTTAATAGACTACAAGACCGTAACAAGATGATGTGACACAATGTTACAACGCGTGCCAGAGGCAGAATATTGAGAAATATGTCTTTATTATCATATGGGATTTTTAAAAAATTTGTTCCAGTATTGAAAAATATCCAAAATATATTTTTAAAAAATGGATGGACGCTAGGGAGTGGATGACAGAACTGCAGCAGAGACAGGGAGGAACGCTTACACGTACCAGCTCTTCCAATAACAGAGACCTGCGTTCTTAGAAAGTCCATTCTTTGGGACCGTTCTAACCAAGATCATACTCGCCAAGTTCGCAAGACCATACTCTGCGAACTTGGTATTGAGAAACGACCACTGTCTATTGGTGTCACTGTTGTAAACAATGATGCTAAGCTAATGATCGCACTGTTACAGTAGTGGTGTTTACAAGGGGGAGGGGAAAACAAAGTCAATGAGAAGGAAAAAGATGCTAATTTCTTAAAGAAAAGTTTAAATTGCTGATGTTAGTACCATAAACTTGCATCATTTCATGCAGAATTCATACTGGTTGTTAAGTAGATGTAGGCTGACCAAAGATTGCGCAACATCTTCCCATATTTCATTGAGGCTAGCCAAAAAAAAAAATAAATAATAAATCTGGGTTTATCAAGCCCAAAGCACAATTCTGACTGTTAAAACATTTTTGAGGATCAAAAAAGTGAAAAGGAAGGAAATGAAACACTCAAGGGGTTAATGTAGAAGTGGAGAAGCAGATCGTCTGTGAATGACTTGACATAGAACCATGTGAAGACGCTCAGACAAGGCTGAAGCTGAGGCTGCTGATGCCGGTGAACTGCTGCAGGGTGAATAACTGAATAACTGATGGCCCTGGCAGAAGATCAGACCAGAGGTAACAAGGTTGTCCTTCCATCTGATCTACCTGCACAGGAAAGGATCTGAGGAAATCAAAGGCAGACGAGCTGGTCCGAGTCCAGCTGTCAGCAGGAACATCTGTCCGTCGCATCGAACCAAGGCCAAAGGCTCATTAAGGCCTCGTTTAAACGAACGGGGATGATTGGACAGAAGGTCGGCAGCATTTTACTGCTGTATATCTGAGAGAGCTGCAGCAGTCCTTTACTTTTGCAGTCGATTAATGTTTCTTAGATTTGATTGAACTATTATTTGAATAGGTAAAAAAAAAAAATAGCAACAATGTGAAAAAGACATGTATGAAAATGACAAAGAACGTGTCCTTTATTCCAGAACCAGCTCAAACAACCACAAAAAGTATAAACATAAAAGAACATACAAAAAAACACATCGATATAGAAATAACAACAACAGTAGCATGAAAGTAATCAAAAGATCGATAAATATAAACAACAAAGAAATCCAAATACATCTACAAACAATATGTGCACTACAGTTTTCAACATATTTGGATCCAACTTACAAACAACTTAAAGGGCTCATATTTATCTAAACCCACTTTTATTAGTCTGTGGTTCATTTATTTGTGTATTTGGACTCGAATAGTTCAAACAGTTTGTATTTGAACCCTCCAGCTGCTGGAAAACTATCTTTATATTTCGATTCCTACAACCTGCTTTAATTCCTGCTTCTTCATCTGTTACATTTTACAACTAGTTACATCACAACATTTGCACATATAAGGTCAAGACTTCTGATGAACATTTCCCCAAGTCTGACATAAATGTTTATCAGCAGCAGCAGTTGTAAAAAAAAAAAACTGAAAATGTTTCTAAATTTTGAGTCGATTATCTAAAATGTTCAGTTGTTGGCTGAACAGGACAGAGCAGCACAGCCAACAACCTGTAGGGGGTGGGGTCATGTGCATTTAAAGGGCTAGTGCTCAAAACCACATTTCTAGTGTCATTACTCAGAAATAGGGTTGAAGATGGACCTGTGGAGTTGAATGAAGAATTCAGACCCAAGCAGAGCATTTACAGTTTATGTAGAGCACAGGGAAATGTTTTAAAAGCACAATTCCTTTTAAAAAAGCAAAATATCACTCATTTAAGATGGAACTAACATACAACTTTGTGTTGATCCTGGCGTCATGTGCATCACAATAAGCGTCCGTGTGAAACAAAATAGTGGAATCAATGTTAAGCAGCAGTGAAATGAATAGAATAGAATAGAATAGAATAGAATAGAATAGAATAGAATAGAATAGAATAGAATAGAATAGAATGCCATTATTGTCATACATATGTACAACGAAATTAAGAGTCAGCTCTCTGATGGTGTGCAGTGCAAAACAGTTTTTAAGAGAAAAAGTGTAAATATATTTGTATAGAGAATAAAAGAAACAAGCATGTCAATCAACCAAGAGACAGTAGAGATAAAAAATAAATTGGACTTGACTAACAGGACACTGAGGATATGTGTTATGAATATGTCCTTATATGAGGTATCGTTCTTATTTGAGGTATTGTCATGTAATGAAATAACACTTTGATTCAGGAACATTGTAATCACTTCTTTCATTCATTCATCTTCTATACCCGCTTTATCCTCACTAGGGTCACGGGGGTCGCATGGAGCCTATCCCAGCTACTTAAGGGCGAAGGCGGGGTACACCCTGGACATGTGACCAGTTCATCACAGGGCTTCTGTTCACTATACCATTATCTAAAATGCTACATAATAAACCTGAATAATTCATTAACAGACATTCTGAATTGTGGGCAGGTCTTTAAAACACACATGACAAAAGAGGAGGAAAAACATCAACAGATTAATCGATAAGATTAAAAAATAATCTAAAGCTGCAGCTCTAATAGTGATATATGAACTCATTCCATAACGTAAGGACAGAAAACTAAATTGTGCATGTGCAAATCAGACAAATGTTATGAATGAAAGCCTTTATCTCGTACCTGGCATGTTCTACCCTGTTAAACACAGGAGTAATTCATGGTACATCTACAATTCATCCATTTTATATGTTATAAGTAGGATCACATATTTCATACAACAGTGAGGAGATAATGTTTTAAGGGGATCACATAATTAATAGCGGACAAATTCATAAACAAACACTTAAGGTTGAGTAGTTCGCAGCCCCCACATTAATATTCTCCTCACATACCACATATACTCCCTTATTCAAAGAATTACACTCCCTACATCAACTTTTCATTAAATATACATAAATCCAACATGGTTTAATAAAGTGAACTACAGTGAATCTTCCTTAAAATGCAGACTGATAAATACTCAATCTATATGTAAATATGAGGTACATTGGAGGAAAAAAAAATCAAAACGCAGGAAAAATGCATTAGCCGCCCTATTTGATCAGAGCCCCAGGAGCTGAAGTCCTGATTTTTAATGGAATCTGAGGAGGGGAGAGTGTCAGAGCTGAGGCTTGGAGGTGAGAGTGTGGTCTATCTGAGAGGACAGCGGATAACAAAATGGACCTGAAAGATTACTCTCACTCAGTGGAAATGGATTTATGGCATTTGGAAGTCTCAGCAGCTTTTCTGCGCCGCCACAATCACAGAAAAGAACGGAAAGTCATGGTTTACTTCAAATAGAAAATAACTTATTTTGCCTCTCAAACAGTGGTTTTCCTGTCCTGGTTTATATGAATGGAAACTAAAGCTACAGCTCATCTATTGAATGAAATAACATGAAGTTTCCTACCTCTTCTATCGATGAAACATGACATCCAAAGGGTTCAGAATATTCACCAATATATCCCTGAAAAATATAGGCTATAACCACAAAGGTTTTTAAACATTTAAATAAACATTTACTTAACATTTTAAATATTTAACATGTGCAAACTGGCCCAAGAAGCAGTTTTAATTCAACATGTTAGCATGCTAATTAGCTTGTTGAGTGTTCTTTTTTTTTTTTTTTTTAAATGTACATTAACTTTATGAGCAAGTTTTCAAACATTTCAAATATATTTCTAATATACAGAATAGACACAAGCAACTCAAATGAACATGAAGATAAACAAAGTATTGAGCTGTGTGCATGCAAGTGTTTGAAAATGTGGGTGTGCTAATATTTGTTTTTAGCTACAGCGTGGGTCCATTTATTTAAGATTTCTACCATTTCAAAGGTTTACAATTATGTTCTAAGCAACTTTAAAGCATTTCATACATGTTGTTTTAGAAGTAAAACATACCCGAACAGCTAAGACAGCATCAAAACCAAGAAAAGAATGCATTGCTTTGTAAATTTTTGAGCTACATGCTAATATTGCCTTCTTAGTATATTAACCAGTTGTGTTGTTGTTGTGTTAGCATGCTAACATTTGTTCACTAGCAACATAATACGTAGCATTTATATTTAAAAAAAAAAAAAAGCTTTTAAAGTCTGAATACTAACCTCATAAGTTATGTTATTTTCCAATGTCTTAGATAAGATGTTTTACAAAAGATGTTTAAGCAGGCATCTAAAGACGAAAAAGTTGAAAACCTGAAACTCTAAATAAAGCAGTAATGCTCAGTAATGCTTTGAGCTACAAGCTAACATCATCAGGTAATAATCATGATAATATAATGTACTTGACTTAATCCCTTCAAAGCATTTATTTAATAAAAACTGTCTGTATAGTATATTTTATTAGTTCTTCCATTAGTGTAATTAACACTAGGTACAGCATACCACGAGCTAAAACTTCACCCTGATATCAGTTTTGCCCTATATATTTCAGTCTTTAAAGGGGTCATATTTCTCTAAACCCACTTTTATTAATCTGTACTTCATTTATTTGTGTATTTTGACCCTAATAGTTGAAAAAGTTTGAATTTGAACCCTCCAGGTGCTGCAAAACTATCTTTATATTCATTTTGGCAAAAATCAAGTGGATTTCTACAACTTGTTTTAATTGCTGCTTCATCTGTTACATTTTATAACTAATCACATCATGATATTTGCACATATAAGGTCAAGACTTCTGACGAGCATTTCTCCAAGTTTGACATAATTGTTTATCAGGAGCAGTGGTTGTAGTAAAAACTGAAAATATGTCCAAACTTCGAGCCGATTATCTCAAATGTTCAGGTGTCGGCTGTGTTAACAAATACAAGTGGTTAAAGGGGACGGAACACACCAGAGGGGGCGGGGCATGAAGTGTCTTATTTGCATTTAAAGGGCCAGTGCTAAAAAAATGACCTTTCTGGTGTCATTACTCAGAAATGGGGTTGAAGATGGACCTGTGGAGTTGAATAAATGAAGAATTCAGACCCCAGCAGAGCATTTACAGTTTATGGCGACCACAAGGACATGTTTGAAAATGCAGAGTTCCCTTTATATGCCTGTTGTGAAGCACATTCAGAAATCCGTCATTCCACACTGCAACGGTTAATTTTACACATTTCCTTCTTGGTTGTATCTGAATTATAAGTATAAGATTATTCAGGAATATTAAGTGCATATATTATTAATATTAAGTGCAGATGGTGGATGTGTTTTTGTTCTGAATTCTTTTTGTTATGATGTAAATCCTTGGTGATGTACACATTTAGTTTGATGGAAGAGATGGAAAGGTGAAAAGGACAGGCAAAAAATAAGCTTTTACTTCTGGCCTATTCCTTTTTTGGTTTTTCTTGTGTTAATTATGGTTGTTGCACTGTGCACAGTGACTAATGTACAAACCAAATAAACTATTCATTCATTCTATTATCTATTTTTACATCGAGTCTGCCCTGTGCATAAAATGTGCTCTGTAAATAAAGTTGAACTGAATTGGATTCAAAAAAGAGGCAAAATATCACTCCTTTAAGGCAAAAACACTCGACAGAACTGGATTTGCTCTCCTTATCGTCATGTTTCTGGTTTTGTGAAAAAAAATCATAATCAAATTCACCTGACTGAAAACAGACGAGCTGAAAATCAGGAGGTCAAACACTCTCACTGGTGTATTTGCACTAATAAATGTCAGTAAATAGCTGTGGTTAACCAGCTAAGTTGAGAAACATATTTGTCTACAGAGCCTTATTAAAGTGGGCTTTTACCGGGTGTGTTTGGAACCATATGTCTTTTACAGGGTGTAGAGTAATAAAGGATGGTGATGTGTACCATGCAGCGCTTTATTAATCATGTGACATTCCACACGTACTGATTAGTGTCAAATTATGGTCTGCACAGGGACGTGAATGAAGTGTTTGCAGATGCATGTCGATGCCGGGTTCCAGGGCTCTAATCCCTAAACTATAGTTTAACAACTTAGAAACAGCTTATTTATGTCTTACAACGCAGAGGCTCGTAGATCCCATCACAAATTACCACACAAACGAAGAAAGAACTGGTCTGATGTCATCTCTGTCGCATGAAAACAAAAGATTTAAAGGCATGAAAAGGTAAATAAACAAGGAGGATGTGAAGTCATGTCTGTTTTAATTGAAGGTTAAGTTCTCACTCGCGTTCCCAAACATCTGGATCGAGGTCTGCTCATTGTGACTCCGTGTTTTTGCCAGAAGTAATTCATGGCATGTGCTATTTTAGATTTCAGCAAGTTATGTTGCATCCGCTGCGCAGTTCTCTGGTGAATTTTGATTTAATATCTTGAATCTGTTAAAAACTTACCACCAAATATGTCCTGTAAATCAGACGTTCACCTCCACAACCCCTGTTCTCAGCTCGGAGATTATGAGCGCGGCTGTAAACGCTGTAAACTGTAAACCCGACCTGCATGTCTGAACGCTGGAGGTGGACTCGGTATGTTCAAGGTCTGTCTGGAGGAATTAACAAACCATGCAGATAGAAGCGTGACCTTTGACCTGTACATTTATAGATGAATCGTATAAAAGGGTCTGATTATGAAGTTGCATAAATTGTGTGCGCTTGTTATTTGACTGTAAGATGAGTGTGTTAGTGTTAACCCATAAAGACCCAGACAGACTGAAGGCCGTAGCCACACCGGTTTACGTTTAACCTGATATTCACCCCATTAGTTTATCATTTCACACACCATATTCTCATTTTCTGTTAGTTAAAATCATCACCACCTGGTAATTTGTTCCAGCCAACCACACATTTAATCACTTAACATACACAGTTTTATTTATTTTAATCTTACATTGTTATGGGTACACACATAACATTGTAGGTTAGCAAAATTATACATTCTTTTTAAGGTGTATAGTTCTATTAATCCTTTTGTTTGTTACCGTGTGAGTCCTGCCACAGAGATAAACTAGAAAAGCACTCAGAGAGCGCAGACCTCCGCCAAGGTAGTGTTTGATCTTCACCAAAATCTAATCGATTG
>JAQQZY010000023.1:38777401-38788888 GCA_030068375.1 Ostorhinchus rueppellii | reverse complement strand
GAAAGAAAGAAAGAAAGAAAGAAAGAAAGAAAGAAAGAAAGAAAGAAAGAAAGAAAGAAAGAGAAAGAAAGAAAGAAGAAAGAAATTTTAGTTGGATATGAAAACTAGAACATGATATCATGAGTCTTGGTACAACACACCTGTATCAGCAGATATGGATACGTATGCAACTAATAGTATTTTGTTACAACTGACAAATATTGACTGAAAAACGTTGAAATAAAATACTGGTACTACTGGATACATAATACTGTCTAAACAAACTGAGAGCAACTGTTTATGAGAAACACTGACAAACACTGATGATGGAATAACCCCAACTACTTTATTAACTTTGAATTAAAGCTATTTTCAGAACCTTCTGCTCTCCTCTGTAGACTGCACACTTGTGGTGCAGTTACAAAAACAGATCCATGCACAGATTTGTTTGGTTGCTTATGACGACTCCGTGACGATACTGCTGAGGGTACTAAGACATTCTTGTGCCAGTCAGATGTTTGTTGATTGTGATGTTCGATGCTGTGCGGCTGCTACACGACATCTTATGTATTCATTCATGTGCAGAGTTACAAAATCTTCAAACTCAATTGGACAAGCCCTGGTCTGTCCCAATATAAGCTCTGTAAGGTTTACATCTAAAACGTGGTTTCACTGGTGAACAAGCCCTCTAACCCATACTAAATTTAAAAAATGATTCCGTTTCATGTGTCCATACAAACCAAATTACATCTTAACTTTTCACCATTTTTTTTTTTTTATCAAGCAAAGTACACATAAAATACTCAGAAGTGCTTAAATATTATTTTAGATAGATTTGATTGTGATATTGCCCATCTCTGTGTATTTACATGTTCGTACCTTCTTGAAGAGCACCACTGAGTCGCTTTTCACCTCATACTTCTGGAAAACCTCAGCAGTCGTCGTCTTGGCGAACTCCACGTCAGTCATATGGTAGGAGAGGTCACTGAAGGCTTTAGAAGCTTCACTCTCCAGATCCTGATGAACAGATGGAGTCCAGCATAACAGAATGAAAACATGTACTGCATTATTAACCCTTTCATGTATGAGTTATGAGAACCCTAATCAAGATTCCTGTAGCACCTTCTAATGCAATAATTTACTGAAAATGTAATAAAATTTACACTTCACTCAATCAAAATTGAAATAAAACCCAATAATGTAATAACTTCACCAATAATGTAATAAAATATTATGACTGATGTTGTAATATCTGCACTTTAACCCAGTAGCCATTCTGTTGTTTCAAATCCAGTGTATTTAACAGTCTGAGATTCTTAAAACACAAAATGTAGAACTTTGGACTGAAAATGAACATATATATGACATTATCTGTCAAGTTTTACATGATCAGTTTGGAGAAAAAAAAAAAAAGACCCACCTGAAAATGTAAAAAATCCCCAATAATGTAATGAGGTATTACATTCAGTCAGGATATTTTATTACATTATTGGGTTTTATTACATTTTCGATTCAGTTAAGTGCAAATTTTGTTACATTTTCAGTAAATTATTCCATTATAGGCTGCTACAGACCTTTAAAGTTACTTGAGGGGCACAGGTAAAACAAGTGTGAATCAGGCTTTAATCAGTCGTTCCAGCGCTGACACAGAACTAGTTTACATGACCGTAAAAATCCGATAACTGGAAATAATCAGATCTGTTGTGTTTACATGCACTTAAGAAACAATCAAAAAAACTCTGGTTTTGAAGTTTCAGTTTGAACATACATACTGAGGCAACGTAAGAGGGCGGGTAAACATGATAAATTCATGGGGCCCAGCATTTGTGGGGGGCCTGTAAGGCAGTGGAGGGGGTCCAGTGGATACAGGTTAGAAGTTGTGAAAATTTTGTGTGAGGTCTGTTGTATAAAAGAGGTATAGAAGCCAGGAGTCAGATATTGAAAGCATGTTAAGTTTCCCTTTCGCTTCACACCAGCATTAGTTACATTAGTTATGGACCACACCCCTACATATATAACTGCTGCCCTCCACCCTCCTGCCATATGTGCACATTTCATCCTTTCACGTCTTAGTCAACACCATTTGATCACATGTCAATTTACGCCAAGATCTACGGTTTACATATCCGTAACCGCTAATCATGTGGGATTTGACGCCGCGTAAACATACACACAGAAAACATAAGTGTTGAGATAACACAGCAATTAAAAGTGGCATATGCATTTACACAATTCATGACATCACATTGCAAGAATTAAATAAATCCGATCAACAGGTATACATGCATGATGCCATTGAATGTTGACATTTTAGTCTGTTTTATATTTTAACTTGTTTTATTTATTTGATTTTAATGCTTTTTTTTATTAAATTGTATTGTGTTTCTAGTGTTCTGTGCTGCACTTTGGTCCACTGTGGTTCCTTTAACCCTCCTGTTGTCCTAATATTCTGTATACACCCTGTGTCCTCTGGGTCAAAATGACCCATCTTCATTAAATCCCCAATATAAGCAGCTTCATTGAATTTGAAACATCAAATCTTATTTTGCTTGAAGAAACCACAAATCCACAAAGGGCCAGTATTGTTCCATTTGGATCAGATCAAAGGCAGTGCAGTCTGAACCACCTGTCTGTGTTGTTTACGTCTGATACTGACTGATCTGAGACAGAACTGAAACATTCTCACATGTAACTAACTCTGTGATTGGGATTTCAACTCAGTTTGACTGTCAGGTCATTTTAACCCGAAGATGATCATTGTACCTTTTTTTGTACAGCTTACATGGAAATGCAAATTAAGGCAACAATTCACTTTTTTCTAATTTTGGGGTCAGTTTAGGAAAAGTCATGAAATTTCAAGTTGAAAAAATATTATTTAGGAGAATATTTTTTTGTTTTTTAACACAGTGGTGGGTCATTTTGACCTGAGGACAACAGGAGGGTTAAAGCGCTTTATAAATAAAGTTGGATTGGGAGTATTGAAGTGAAATCCAGGGGTGATAATCAAATTTTTTATCATCCGATTACTGCTGTTTCCTGATAAAACACATCACATTATTCCGTTTATCACAAATAATCTGATTACTCCAGATATCACATAATTATCAATGTATTACTGTGGATGGAAAGGTGCTCCACATGGCTGAGCACTTCCATTTTTATTGCAGTTAATGAAGTCAGGATTCACTGCTAGTTTTCATTATAACAAACAGTGATGAGGCTCAAACCTGGGAAAAGGTCCATCCACGCTGCAGATGTGAATCCAGCCTTGTTGAAAACTGAGTTACATCTTCATTACTAAACACATCCATCAAAGTTCTCCAGAGGGTTTATTTTACTCCAAGTTTAAGAGGAATGAAAGCTATGAGGGAGTGAATCATGTCTGTAGGAATATTCCATAATTTAGTAGCGGGCCTTGTAATTGTGGTGATGAATGGTCATTTACTGCAGAGTCGAACTGGTTTGAACACTGAACAGATTCAGACAGTGACCAGTGGAAGCTCAGAACACGTCCAATTACATAATGAGTGTGTTGGTAATGGAGTGGAACAACATTAATGGTTTCTCGCACTTTGGGGTCGTCTTCGTGACCCTGCTCTCCACATAAATCCTCGGGTGAGGGCCGTAACCACAACTTAATCCCTCGCGCTCGCCGTAATAGTGAACCACACACGTTCACGGACCCACATCCACGTAGACGCTCACAGATCCCCCAAACCTCCGCTGACCCGTGGAATTCATCGGATCACGCCCGGATCTGTCCACACGTTCCAACGCCAGCAGCTGCTCATTAAAGACTCAAGAAATGAGATTAATTAAAGGTGTTGGTGCTTTAACGGCCGGGCCTGGTCTCTGACGGCTCAGTCCAGGTCCAGCTGCGAGGACTCGACTCCGTTTATGGCCCCCTATAGCTCCCAACGCCCTCCCTATGCTGATTTAAACGTTCTGTTTCACACAGTGTTACATTTCTATGCAGAACAGGCATTTTTCTGCCAGGAAACACTGACAGGTGTTAATTATATATTAAGGGATCTGAAAGGAACAATGGACGTTTAATGGGAAATCCAGAACCCAGTCCAACCACAAGGGCAACGAGAAATGTAAACAGGGATGTAATATGAATGTACAGACACTGAACACTTATTAAAGTCTTCAGATTTAGTTTTTCAGAGGTGAAAATAGGCCTTTCCCCTGGCACTAGTGCAGAACTTCAGCTAAAACTTCACTGTTGGATTTCAGAGCTCCTTTACCCCCCTTATCCTTCTGCAGTCCTCTGCTTCCATCTACTGGCCAAAAGCAAAACTGCACTGCTAAAAATACAAATGGATGCCACAAGTTGAAACCAATCAAATTTTGTAAAATCATTTCTAAATTATATAAAGGGCCGCGTAAAGTAAATGAAAACAACATATTATACGTTAAATCAAAATAGAAGGAGGAGCTGGGTATTTATGGTCTTGTCAAAGTGACTGGTTTACAAAGTGCAACACACAAACATCTACTAGCTCTAGGACAGGGGTATTCAAATCCGGTCCTCGAGGGCCGGTATCCTGCATGTTTTAGATATTTCCCTCTTCCATCACAGCTGGGAGCCATTACATCGTTATCAGGCTTCTGCAGAGCTTGGTGATGGAAGAGGGAAATATCCAAAACATGCAGGATACCGACCCTCGAGGATCGGATTTGAATACCCCTGCTCTAGAAGATGGAAGGAATTTGGGTGGAAAAGCCCAGTTACATTCACATATCATGACTAAAGGCACATCAACAATGTTGTTGGAGACAGTGTGGGCAGGAAGTGCAAATCACATTTATATTTTCTGTACTTGTACAAAATTTAAGTCTTTCTGGGAAAAAAGGATTTTTGTAATGACTGATGGCATTATGACTTTCACATTTCCTAAGGACCCCAAGTTTTGTTTTTTTGTTTGTTTTGGACTGCTACCTGGAGATGTATTAGACAAAGAAGACAAATGCTTCTTATAATTGTTTCCAAAAAGGTTATTATAAGGAACTGGCTCAAAACAGATGCATCCCATGAGGATCAGTGGCTTAATAGTGGAAATCTACACAAAAGAAAGATTGATTTGTTCCCTATGACACAAAGAACATATCTTCATAAAGCGCTGGAGAAAATGGCTGAACAATAAACAAAATAATGCACAACTACTATTGTCTGTCATTTAAATTTTTGTGTTCAATCAGCGCCCATAGTTTCTGTGTTGTATTGTCTGTTAATAAGACAAATAAAAAATAAAGCATTAAAAAAACCCTAATTTTATTGGGATTTTTTAAAACTTCACTGGTGATAATGTGTATCATATTGACTACTGTGAATCTGTCATGAATGTTTTGGGGGTTTTAACTGTTGAAGTGGTGGTGCTTGAGGTTTGTTGTATGTTTGTTTGTCTTGTGCCAAAATACAATATAAAAAAAAAAAAAAAAAAAAAAAAAAAGCACTTCATTTCGTGGATCTCATAGCTCCTTTTCCTTTTTTTCCCTACACTCCTCTGCTCCCACCTACTGGCCAAATGCTAAACTGCACCTCCCAAAAATGTGGATGCCACAAGTTGAAATCCTTAAAAATAAAAACAAATTTTATTAGCAATCACAGGGAAAGAATGCATGACATCTACAGGAGCATTTGTTGGAATAAAAATGCTAACGTTTTATTTACAAAGTCTGCAATTGAATGTGAATAGGTTCAGCACATGCACATACAAATTGCAAATAGGCTATATTATTATCATTATTTGTATTATTATTTATTATTATTATTTATTATTATTATTACACAGGTAACAAAAGCTTTTTTTTACCCCAAGTACCCACGTAGTCACCCAGTTTTACAGCCCCTCACTGCTGCTGTGGTCCCAACAGTGGACATTTAGGATTACAACAATCACCAGCGGACACAGGACAACGTGGGCGGTAACAGAGAGCATGTGATGGATCTGGAGGTGACGATACAGTGAAAATGCAGAAGCTGTTGAGGCCTGGGGGGGGGGGGATGATTCTCCCCGATCCAGCAACACACACACACACACAAATCTTTAATCCATCAAGATGCACTGGCCAAGCAAAGGGGCGGATTAATATACATGACTGAAGCCGATGCAAAGCGACAACAAAAAAGAAACCATTGTCTTGTCGCTGTAAAAGGAAATGTCAATTAATTCATCCTGTTTGTTGGGAGACGTTGGAGTTCTTGGACTGTTTTACAAAAACATCAGGATTCAGACATGGGTGTGGATGACATCAAGCGTCCGACGCTTTCAGAGACTGTCTGTGGCTTTGCATTATCCAATCGGAACAAAAACAAGGATTATTATGAGACAGACACTTGGGCGCACCCTTACTTTGTTCAGACGACTCGAAAAATCCTATAACAACCTGAGAACCGCAAACCAAGGTTAGCCCAAACGTCGAGCCGCATTAAATCGTCACAGGCTACAAGTGAAAACAGTGTTCAAAGGACCCAAACAGATGGAACACGTTTAGATTATACAGCTCTGTTTGCTTCCTCCTCCCTCATTTTCCATCATCAGTATCGTTCTGAGATGTCATGATGAGATTACAAAACATAAAATGAGATTGTCAAAGTGGTTTTAAGTGGAATCAAAGTGTTTCTCCTGTGGGTTTTTTGGGGGGAAATAACCGTCTGATTGGATCACTCACTCAGCCGAAGGCACTTAAAACTCTACTGACCTATTAAATGTCTAAAATGTCGCCTCAGGACACGACAGCCACTCGCAGTCTTCACTTCTGTCGATCTAGACGTGTAAACTTTTAAGTCACTTAGAATGAAACGTATCGCATGTATCGTACGCCGGCAAATAAACGCGGGCTACATTTCTGAGAGGAACTGAAGGCATCAGCGCTTGGTAATAACCATCGTTTTGGCAAAGACCTGTTTAAAAAGTACAATCACACAATGTCGCGTAAACACCAAATGCTGACAGTCAACAGGAGGGATTTCAGATTGAGATTCATTTGTCGTTGTCGGGGGGGGAAACGGTACATGGCGACGTCATTGGATTCTGTGCGAACGGGAACAGAAAGAGAAGAAAATAAAAACACCGCACTCATGTCATGATGGACACGGATACACGGCGTGTCCGTTATGACGAGCGATAAGGCATGATGGGTATGGACGATCCACCTTTGAGCACAGACAACGGTTCAAGACTCCGGGTATTAGGGCGGTGGCGGCGGTGGTGGTGGTGCTGTACAGGGGCAACACATCTACGGTAGTGTAGTGGGTGGTGCATGTGGTGACAGTAGTGAGCAGAGCTGGATTACTTCACAGAGGCAGTGGAAGGGATGACTGTCGAGGACCCATGACCGTTAGGGGGCTGAGGCCAGAGCTGCGACTGGAGGAGGAGGAGGAGGAGGGGGCGGGGCTTCACTTTCAGCTTCTCCGTGACTTTGAGTGCTGGATGAGCCACTGCAGTGTGATATCTGCGAGGGGAGGGGGAGGGGGAGGTAAACAGGGGAGACAGGTCTGTTACCTTGGCGGCTCTGTCCAGTTGGTTGGAGGTGAAAGCAGTGGTTCCCAGATGTTTTTTGGAACAGTGTCAGAGCCAATATGGACAGAGTTGAAAAACCAGGTTATCAGTAGAGCTGTAGAGGTTTGTGTCATGTCGTCTGTCGCTAATGCTGCCTTCAGGTGCTATGAGAATTACAGTAAATACTAGATAATCGTGTCGTATTTTCCACTGGGGAACTGGGAAAAAATTTTGCTAAACAAGCTATCAAGATGAAATAACTGCCTGAGAGCAACAAGGAATTCCTCGCAAGTGATAAACAATGTTTTTATTTGCTGTTGGCTGATGATTTTGCATATTTATGGCATACACAATTTGTAAAAAGTAAAAAATTCACCTCAAAATAAATAAATAAATGCTTGCAGCAGATAAATTAACATGTCTAAAACTGTGTCACCTAAGCAACAGGTCTTTTATCATTTCACTACAATAACAAAAACACTTGAAAACAACCTCAAAAGGATCATCTTTCCAATAGCACGTGAAGGCAGCATTAAGTATTCCTACTCGTAATGCACTGTGAAGTGATTTACGCTATTGTTTTTGACATTTACACACTGTGTTGAGTCTCAAAGATGCTGGTACTGAAAAGTTTATATTATAGGTCGATGAAATCAGGTAATTGAAAGCACTTCCAAAATAAAATGGAGCTCTGATTTACCAAACTGCTTGAAAAGTAGCCGCATGCAGTCCTTCATTGAAAAGTGAGGATTCAATAAAAGAATCATTGTGTTCTTTTGATTGTAACTGAATGGACACGAGGCCAGTGAAGTTTAACACCTACTAGTAAACCACATAATTCCATCAGTCTATAGAAGTTAGTGTGACAGAAAATGGAAATGGAAAAAAGTAGCATGCTAACTTTAGCTCTAGTTACCAAGCCGTCTTTTATCTGTCCGTTACACCCGTCTTTAAATATATGGTTTCCATGTGGTTGGGCTACCAGTGCCACACTGTGTGTTCTGTTACAGAGGACACCGTTACGTCGCCTCCACACGAACAACACTGCTTCAATTTCACTTCCAAAATTATAATTCCTCTTTTGTAAACAGACTAAAGAGTACACCTTCATTGAAACATGAGCATCACTAGGTTTTACACTTTGCCACTGTGGGAATCGATCCAAGTCTGTGGTTCTAGACACGGGTGTCAAACTGGTTTCAGTTCAGGTTCCACATCCACACTAATATGAGCTCAAGGAGGCCAAACCAGTAAAATAATAACATAATAGCCTATGAATAATGTCAACTCCAAACTTATCTCAGTGTTTAAGAGTGAAAAGAGTAAAATTACATTATGAAAATGATTACATCTACAAACTAAACTGTGTGAATAACATGAACAACCATGAAAACATGGAAGTTTCTTGAGAAAAACATGCAGTTTTAACAATATTATGTCTGTTTATCATTTATACATGTGCATTACAACTTACAGATCACAGTGGATCTACAAACGCACAAAACATTTAGTAACAGGCAGAATTATGTTAAAATAACACTTAAAAGATATTTTATCGCATTTTCCAATAAACACAAAATGAAAAAATAGCTCTCAATTATTTTCAGAAATTTCAGGTTGTTCATAATTGTTCAAGTTATTCACATTTTTCATAAAAGGATAGTTTGTAAATGTTAACATTTTGACCTTTTTTTTTTTTTTTTTTTTTTTTTTTTTTTTTTTTTTTTTTAAATCAACACTAAAGCAAAACCTTAGTATATTTTATTGGTCTGACCCACTTCAGATCCTACTGGTCTGCATGTGCCTCTGAACTAAAATAATCTTAGCATCTTTGATTGTTAAAAGCTTCAGTGTGATTTTTGCATTTCAAAAATTCCTCCCATGGGCCGGATTGGACCCTTTGGCAGACTGGTTTTGGCCTGTGGGCCGTATGTTTGACACCCTTGTTCTAAACCATCAGAGTGCTGGTGCTGCTGAAGAGTCGAGGTACCAGTAGTGTTGGTTCTACTATCTGTGTCTCATCCTCTTTTCCTGCGTACTGAAATCTTGGTCTGGAACCAAAGAAACCATTTCCACAGTGTGAGCATTACAAGTGTCTGAGCAGTACGTTTAAGGTGAGAAGTTTCCTGAACTTCCCTTTAGACGTTTCATGAATGTGTTGTGGTTGTGATAAACCTTCATCTTGGCATTGTGTGGAAATGAACCTTCAACAAACACCGCTGTAAATGAAGGAGAGACCATTTGGCAGAAAAGCTGTAACGACTTTCTGTCGCCTTGTGCATTTCTATGTGATAAAACATTTTTAATGCGGTGTAACTGAATGCACAGCACATATTATTATTAATAACATTTGTGCGCGTTGACTTTGGCAGTCAACACAGTGGTTATAAAATAAGGATTTTATTATCACAGCAGTTGGGAAATGGTTTGGAAGTGACGGCTGCTGATGCTCAGTGTGAGAGTGTTTTAATATTTCATAGTTAACTCATTGTGTGACATTAGAAACAGGGAAATGTGTAAATGTGAACAGCATCACCTCTTCACAGTCCTTTACTCCTCTACTGAATCTACCCATAATGCCGTTCTTCACCTTCAGTAATCATTTAATGTCGTTCACATGATCTGAAACTGGCCTTACACTGTTCCAAAACAAAATGGATGTTATTCTCAAAGGCAAGAAACTTGGATTTCAGTAAATGTGTCACTTGTTGTTGTTTGACAGTCAAACGGTATAAATACTTTGGTATTTGGGTTCACAACAAACTTAGTGTTTATATCAACTCATGATTATCCAACATGACATTATTTGGGTTTGGTTTTTACAAATAAACCATGTTTTGCTTTATCCACCAGAACATGGAATGTTGTCTGCACCGATGAAAACACTGGTTTCCAAGGATTAAAATAGATGGTAAAGTTAATCAATAATGAACTTTGTTTAATTAAAATCATGGCAACAAACACAAGTAAAACAGAAGCCAATGCTAAGTTTCAGTATAACACCACTAATGGTTCATAAATGTTGGCTCCAGTCATTTTGGTCTTATTCACTGTATGGTGAGCCTCAATGTGTCTTTTTGGCCCATGTGTAAAGTAAACTACCCCTGTATTAATATTATTTTAGTGCAAATAGAAGGTTTTGACATCTGCTGTATAGCTCATTCACCTGCTGAATCTGATTTTGAGACATTTTGTTGAATAAAGCACATATTTTCCCTGAACTCTAATGTAGCTGTGGTTTAGATGTTACATTAAAAAAGAAAATCATGTTATGAGCCCCTAATAATTACTTAGTTACATTAGTTACTCTGCTAATTATTCTGTTTATACAAGTTACTGTTATCAAATGACTGTATACATCAGTATTGTATCTGAAATACTTACATTATTTCAGCCTGTTTTCTATGTTAGCTTTAGTGCTACCTTGGAAACTTTACCCATAACCCACTGCACTTACCCAACTCCACCCTCCTGTCCAGATACAGTCAGGAGGAGGTGCAGTGGTTTCATGTTCTCTCAAACCAGAATTACAAGATGCCAAAAGGAAATTATGGGATTCTTGCTGCACACTGAGGCAGACTAAAACCTACATCTGTGAAATCTCAAACTGTTTTTCTGCTGCTTTACGTTTGCTTCCTCTTTTCTAAAGCTCTACACTGTGGTGGTACAGACCCGACAGGTTTGGGAAGTGTTACAGTAACTTTACCTATGTTGTCTTTCTCTTTGCAGGAGACAGAGTAGCAGCAGATCTCTCGGTCTTGAATGGCAGATAAGTTCCTAAAAGACGGAGAAATTGAGAAGATTGTCAACAAATCTCTGTGTAGAGGTAAGATGGAGTTTAAACAAGTGATATTTTGCTTTTTTTAAATGGAATTGTACATTTTCAAACATTTCCCTGTGGTCTATATAAACTGTAAATGCTTTTCTTGGGTCTGAATTCTTCATTCATTCAACTCCACAGGTCCATCTTCAACCCTATTTCTGAGTAATGACACCAGAA
>JAQQZY010000023.1:38733504-38750212 GCA_030068375.1 Ostorhinchus rueppellii | reverse complement strand
CCCGGTGAACCCCCCCCCCCCCCCCCCCCACGAAGAGCCGGGGATCCGCGGTGGGTCCGAATACTCCACTCGTGACAAATCCCTGCACAAAATTCCATCCCAAACACGAACACGTGATAAACCTACAGATGGATGGGGCTGGGATGCGCGGCGTCTCTGTGCGCATCCTCACGCGCGCTGTTTAGACGCACAGCTGAGCCGCTTGGCCTGGCTCTTCTTGGCCGGAGCTCGTCCGTGACTCCTGGCCAGGCTCCTGCGGACAGTGGACGGGTGGACCAGGGTCCCGCTGCTCTCCGCCAGCTCCGAACTGATGGCGCTGCTGGACATCTTCTGGTTCCGGAGGGAGATGAGCTTGATGTGTTTTTCATCCGCTGCGCTGAGCTTCCGGGGCCGGCCGCTGCGCCTCCGGTCCTCCACGGTGCCCGTCTCTTTGTGCTTCTTCAGCAGAGCCTGGACCGCACATCTGGACACCCCCGTCCTCTTGGAGATCTTGGTCTGGGACAGTCCCTGCTGGTGCAGTCTCACCACCCTGTGCCTCCGGGCTGTGCTCAGCTTGGCCATGGTTCCTCAGACCTGGACCTGGAACAGAGTTTGTGTGTTCCTCTGCAGTTTGAGACCTCCTACACAATGTTTGTGTTTCAGTTAACCCCCAAACACCCAGAACATGTCCCACACCCATGCCCATCATGCATCCACTCTGCTTTTCTAACATTTTCCAGCAGAACACAAAGTTTCATCTGGTTCTTTCCATTTTCCTTAAAACTGAAATCATGTTTCTAACTGTGAACAATAAACAAAGTCACTGTGTGAAGCTTCCTTATATATTTTTTCTTTACCTCTAATCTTAAAGCAAATTCAAGCCCAAAAACCTAAAAAAAAAAAAAAAAAAAAAAAACAACTCCTAAAGCATCTTCTGATATAAACTGTTTTATAAACTAATTCAATCAAAACATAACAAACGTAAAAAATACAGTTCATCATCTTTCCATGGCCATATGGAGTTAAGTCTTACTGAAACACATTATCAGCTCCATGAGTTTATAAAGTCATTAAAACTAATGTATCTAATGCAGTGGAGAGATAGGTTTAAAAAATGTGTTTATTATGGAGACGATCACAGCAAGATTACAGATGAAAACAGGTTTCACAAAAGATGGACATTATTAATATAAGCCATGCCAGACTTCTAGTTAGTTCCTCTCTTTGTTTTGCTTTTGTTAGTCTTTTCTTTATTATTAAGCTTTGTATGTGTACAGCATTTGGAGAATGGAATATGAGAACAATATTATTTAAATGTAAGATACTGACTGTTAATCCCAATGACATGAAAATGAGATAATGTGAAGCAAATGAAACTGTGCTTGATATGCATCGACTCAATGTTTGTTGAATGTGTGTCCATATGTGTCAAATAAAAAAATCTGTTAGAAAATAAACTGAATTTATCATAATTGTCATATCTCTCTGTGTTCTTTACTATTTTCTGTCCTTTTTCTGTCCTTCTGATCTCTCTCTCTCTCTCTCCCTTGATCGGTTTCACCTTTCACCCAGATCTTTTCCCTCCACTCTCTGATTAATGATGCGGTGCACCTGGAGAAGTCAGCTTTGGCTCATCAGGTGCAACACTATTTACACTTCTCTCAGTCTGCCTCCTGTTGCCAGATAATCAAGGTCTGCCTGTTATCCAGTGTGTTCTCCTAGTTCTCTGCGTTTCTTCGTGTTCCTGACCTCTGCCTGCCAGTGTCCTTGTTTGACCCTCACCCGCCTGACTACGTCTTCAGCTCTGTCTCCTCCTGGTTCTGATCCGCCTTCGTCTGACCTTTCTGGCCCCGTCCCTGGACACCGACCTGCCTTCTGCCCTTGGACCACGCTACCCTTTGCCAGTCCTAACAAACGACCAGCCTTCTGTTCACCGCCTGCCCCGAACCTGGACCATCACCGACCACGTCTTTTGTCTGCTCCCCTGGAGAGAAGCCTCTCCTACCCTGGACCCCCGTACGTGGAGTACGGTTCTGTGAGAGACATTAATAGACTCTTTATATTGATTCTTCTGTGCTCCATTACCTGTGTACTCTTGGACAATAAACTGTTAAATGCATATTTACACTAAAGTTTGTGTTTTAATGAATAACCTATAATTTCTTCAGTAAAATAAGCAACTGAAAAGAGCAAGAGAAAATCTGCAGTTGTCATTATTTATAGGATATTATAATAATGTTTTACTGGTCTGACCCACCTAAGAAGGGATTGGTCTGTCTGTGGAACCTGAATTAAAAGGATTTTAACATCATTTATAAATTTCTTCAATGTAATTTTTTCACTAATTCATCCCATGGGCTGGATTTGGCCCCCGAGCCGCATGTTTGACACCTGCTGTAAATGATAACATAAGAGAAAGTCATCATTTAGCACTGGTCTCTTAATTTTTTTCCACATCTGTAAATTGACTCTTAAAAACCTGGACTGGTGCAGGATGTTTCCACAGGCTGAAGCTGCTTTCACTGTCAGTTCCAGAAGATGGCGCCGCTGCTGCATCTGAAGCTTCACCAGAACACTGTAGATCTAATGCCACCTACTTGGAAATGTTGATTGGGTTTGCAAAACTGCCAACAAGATAAAGTTATGATTACAGATAACGAAATCAAACAAAACAAAATGACATTCTCAGGCAGAAACTCGGGGTAAATATTCAATATGGTGATTCTCAGTATGACTTGGAGAAGGAAACAAGAACGCCACCAGAGCCTCATCTTCCAAATCATTAAACATGAAAGTGAATCAAACCTCAACCTCAGACACCATTTCCATCCACTGTCATTTATTTTCTGCTCCTACCACTTTCATTTTTATCACAGTCCACAAAGAGAGGGAAACCGCAAAAAGGCGACAAAAGTAAAAGTCTGGGTTTGTCAGGGAGTTTGTGCTTTTTTTTAAAACCAGCTTTATTTCATTTTTGTGTCGATATTAAGATCGAACTGTTTCTGTTTGTGTGTTCAAGGCTGTGGAGTTAACGTTATGAGAATCGGAGCAAAAACTGATGTTTTATACCTTATTTTTATTTGTTTTATCAGACAATACAACACAGAAACTAGGGGTCACTAGTTGAACACAGAATATTTAAAGGATAGAAAGTAGGAATTATGCTGGTTTGGTTTATAGTCCAGACATTTTCTGCAGCACTTTATGAAAATATGTTTCTTGAGCCGTACACTCCAAAAATCTAAATCTAACCAAGTGTATTTTTCTCATTTTTAGTCCAAATATCTCATCACACGTAAAATAAGATGTAATCACTTAAAGAGTAAGTGTTCAGTGAGATAGAAGAACTGGTTTTTGGAAAATAGATCTGGAAAATATGATTTCAAGAAATCTTACCAAGATCATTTTCACTTGTTCCATTTGCAGATTTTTTGATTAATTCAAGATATTTTTTTTTTTGCTCCAAAAATCTGGAATTAAGCAAAAAATCTTAAATCAAGCAAAGAAAATTTTTTAATCTTGAATAAAGAAAATCTTGAACTAAGCAAAAAAGTTGAATTAAGAAAAAATATTTTAAAATCTCGAATTAAAAAAAATATCCTGAATTAAGAACAAAAAAAATCTTGAAGCAAAAAAAAAAAAATCTTAAAGTAAGGAAAACAAAAATCTTGAATTAAGCAGAAAATTTAAAAAAAAAATCTGCAAGTTGAATAAGTGAATAATATCTTTGTAAGATTTCTTGAAACCAGATTTTCCAGATCTATTGTCTAAAAATCAGCTGTTAAATCTCACTGAACAGTTACTCTTATGATTAGGTCTTATTTTAAGTGTGATGAGATATTTAGGCTAGAAATGAGAAAAATACACTTAATAAGATTTAGATGTTTTTCAGTGTGCTTGTGTGTTCAAAGCTATCGAGAAAAAAGTATGAGAATCTGAGCTAAAACAGAATTTTTTGAATACTTTATTTTTAGTTGTGTTACCAACAGACAATACAACACAGAAGCCAGGGGTCACCGGTTGAACACGAAACATTTAAAGGACAGACCGTATGAATTATCCATGATTTTGTCTATCCTCCAGCTATTTTCTGCAGTGCTTTATGAACATGTGTTCTTTGAGCTGTACATGTAGTTTTTCCATAGAGTACATTTCCTCTGTTCCAGTCACTGATCCTCGGGGGCTGCATCAGTTTGGAGTCACTTCCTTGTAATGGCCTTTTTGGAAGCAATTATGAGAATTTTAAAGCAATATTTATCTTCTTTTATTTGTCTTTCTTCTCTAATACAGGGGTCTCAACATTCCTCACTTTTACTAATTCCTCACTGTTTTTACATCTATGTGTGTGTCTATGCGTGTATGCACTGCAGGGAACATGTGTTATGTATATTATTTGTTGTAATGTTTTATGTAAAGCACTTTGAGCGGCTTTTTTTTGGTATGAAAAGTGCTCTATAAATAAAGTTTGATTGTTTGATTGTTTGATTGATTGATGTGACCCAGGGACCAGAACCGGCCCATCTAAAGGTCCAGTCTGACCCTCAAGACGTATTTGCAAAGTGCAAAAATTACACTGAACATGTTAACGATCAAGGGTGTCAGACTCATGTCAGTTCAGGTTCCACAAACAGACCAATAGGAGCTAAAGTTAAATAAATGCATGTTAACATCTAAACACTGCCAACTCTATTTTTGTAGGTGCCAGGTTCAACTGGACTAGTTTTGCTCTTTTGAAGCAAAACTAGTCCTGTTGAACCTCAAACTACCAAGAACAATGACCTGAGCAAATGAGAAATAGAACGACAAACTGTTACAGTATTTCAGTTCCAAACTCCAAATTTGTAATCAATATTCTGCTTGTTACCAAATGTTTGTGTAACATTGTGCATAATGGACATGTAGAAATGATAAGTTGAGCCATTATATTGCTGAAATTGCATTTATTTTTCTTAAAAATTGATTTTTTTTCCAGGTTTTTTTTTTTGTGAAAGATTAGTTTGTAAATGTAAACAGTTTCATAATTTAATGTGTTTGTTGCACTAAAACAAAGAAAGCCTTGCTCTTATTTATAGGTTATGATACTTTTTCTCTACTGGTCCGGCCCACTTGAGATCCAGTTGGGTTGAATGCGGCCCCTGGAAGTGATGAGTTTGACCCCCCTGCTCTAATACATCTCCAGGTAGCAGTCCCAGCAAAAAAAAACCAAAAAAAAAAAAAAACATCAGGAAGTGTGAAAGTCTGAGCTAAAATAGATGACATAAACGTGGCTTTGCATCACACATCAGACACCGTTTGCTGTTATGTATAAAAATCCCTGTGAATCGGAGCTGTTTACAGGCTGTAATCCAAGACGTGCTATTGATTTACAGAAGCTCTGCTGCTTTATGGGTTATGTAAGTGTTATGTAAGTGTGTGTTGTTATGAGGAGCTGTCAGGTCGGCCAGCTACAACACGTTTAAGCCACCAGGCAGTCAAACACAAATTCCACAGGGAAAAAAGAGCTTTATTAATATTTTAATATATATCAATAATACGTTATATACAAAATATATACAACAAACAACCTTGTATTACATTGCAAAATAAAAATCCAAAGTACCTCTTTCTATACAAAACTATTATTTTTGTTTGATTACATTCACTCTCTTTGCCACAGACACAGTTAAAGCAAATATAGTGAAACATCTGCTGCTGTTGTGTCTGCGTTAAACGAGTAAAGGCAACAGCATGAGCTAACGTCAGGACTGGGAATTTGTGGGCGTAGAAGAAGAAAATCAGGCGGACCGCGATCTTCCTCTTGGTAGCGACGCAAAAATACACTCAGCGGGTCAACGTATCAAAAATAGAGATGTACAAGTAGTAGAAACGAAGATAATTACACAGACATTACTTCACAGGAACTCCATCTAGAAGCACGACGAGTCATGAGTCACAAATTCAAATCGTAAAAAGCTCGTATGGCCACATCATGAGTGACGCACCTCGTACAGCGACAACGCCCTGAATTCTTTAAAACGTCCAGAAATGAAGAACGAAGCATCAAGGGTCAAAGGGTCTAGAGAAGGAGGGGTGTGGTTCTGGTCAGCGCTCACCAGATGTGGGTTTGGTAACATTCTAGTCTAATCGGTGGTTTGTTGTGGCGCCGAAGGTCGATCCTCCGGGCACGGATCGACGGCAGGTGAAGAGAAGAAGAAATCAAGCAGCAGCTACAAGGGGCTTTTGTTCCATCTTTACATTCATTACAGACTGGTGTGCGTGCAAAACAAAGTAGGTCCAAATGCATTCTGGGAGCGTGAGGAGGGGCTTATCTGTGGCGTACATTCTGGTTTTACTTCTGACATTCAACGCTGCAAAGAAGAGCCTCGACGACCCCCTTCGATCGCAGACTTAAAACAAACTGACCGAGTTCACAGTGATTCAGAGCCATGCAACAGGGTCACATGGGCACTTCAAGTCCCCCCCCCCCTCCCCCCAAGTCCAGTTTCAGTGTGCGAGGAGTAGATGAGGAAAGGGTGGTGGTGGCGGCGGGGGGGGGGGGGGTCTATGTACTGACGGGTCAAGCAACATCTGCCGTGGAAGGATACCAGTGCGTTTTTGTTGTTTTGGGTTTGTTTGTCTGTCGACCCTCAGACTCCCACAGAGTTCTGCTCAGTCTTTGGTTTCCAGGTTCAGGGGGGGGACCTGCTTTAAAGCTTTGTGAAGAGTGGGAGGGTCCAAGGGGGTCTGTGGGTGGGGAACTGGAGAGCCAGGCCTGGGGGACATCACCAGAGTAGAGGTGAGCGTCTCCTGGGGAAGGCTGCTCATGCCGGGGTAGACCACCGGCATCCCCCCAGGGTACCAGCACTTCTCCAGCATGGGGAGGTACGCCGCCGCTGCTGCAGCCGCTGGGGGGATGAGGTAGAAGGGCAGGCAGAACGGGGGCTGGTTGGGGGAGAAGCTCATGTAAGAATCCCTGGTCTTGTCGTCTGAGGAGTCGCACCTCGACCTCTTGGCCTGAGGTTCGTCGCTCTCCCGCTTGATGCGATCGGATGCGCCGTTCTTGACCTCGCCCTCCCTCGTGCCGCCGTTTTCCGACCACTGGGCTTTGGGCTTGTCGTGCTCGCCGCCGTAGCCGCTGTCGGTGTCCGTGTCGCTGCCGCTCTGCTCCCCCATCCCGTGGGGGTAAGTCCTTTGGATGACGGGGACGCAGTTCTTAGCGTGACCCTCAGAAGACGACGAAGCCCTCGGCGGTTGTCCCACTGGTTTCTTCAGTTTCTCCGACACCTGATGGACGGGCTCGTCTGGGACGCCTCGGTGCTGCAGGACTTCGGCGGCGACCTTGTGGATGTGGCTGATGACGTGGGAGGGGGTCAGGTCTCGGCTGGTCTCTTGAGACGCAAGATAATGGAGAACCTCTTTAGCGCAGAGGTGGAACCCAGAGCGGAACATCTCCTCGCTGTTCTCCGTGTTCTCCCCTCCATGGTCACCTGGAAGAATTAGACTAGATTAGATTTTATTGATCCCACAACGGTGGATCTAAAAAGACATAAAACATTTACACATAATTCTCTTTAGACATTTCAGGTTCTTTTTCCTTCAAGATCATTCCATTTTTTTAAATAAAAGGATAGAAGGTAAATGTAAACATTTTCATGTAATTTTACAGAGAAAATGTAGAGTTGTCGTTATTTCTACCTTATGATATTTTGACTTGAGATCAAACTGGTCTGTAAGTGAAAAATCAAATAGAATGATTTTCACATTATTGATCGTTAATATCTTCGGTGTCATTTTTGTATTTCACAGATTCATCCAATCGGACTCTTTGGCGGACCGGTTTTGGCCCACGGACCATATGTTTGACAACCCAAGATTTAGATTAAATTAGATGAAACTTTATTGATCAGACAGAGTTCACTTGACTGGGGGCAACAGGATAAAAAAGTGAAAGAACAGAAACAAAACAATCAACACAAATAATCAAAACAATAAAATAATCATAATAATGAAACTACATCCTTTACACATATTTACATGGGATCTAGAATGGTATTTATTCAAAAACAATCATGTTTTCTGCACACTTTCTGCTTCCTAATGAACCTGCTTGTGCTGTTGCTGCTTCGTGTGCGTCATGGTTGGACTTACTGATCTGCAGGTCCTTCTGCAGGGCCACTATCTTCTGCTGCTGCTGCTCCAGGAGGCTGCTCAGAGCCTTCACATGCTTCAGAGTCAGTTCCAGCACCACGGCTTTCTCCAAATGGCCCAGCGTCTAAAACAGGAAGACCTTCGATAAGCATGTTGATCTTTCTTATGTAACGCATTCTGCAGCTGAACAGGAGGACAAGTCTAGAACACCCGGGAAGTCATGCAATCCACGTACACACACATACGCACGCACGCACGCGCAAAACTCTGCACAACAAACACAAAAAATGAAGCTTTATCTGTGTATTTAAAGCTGCAAATCTTGCCTTTATGCAAAAACACCTGCATTTAATTGCATTTAACGTATTTTTTAGATTATTTGGTGTTATTTTTAGACTCTGGGTTTAAATTCAAAGTCAAACAAACTATTATTATTATTAAAACCATGTGCTCTCAGATTCTCCGGACACTTGCGTTGCCATGTGTTGGAGATCATTCTCACCGTGAGTTTCAGATGTTCTGGGAGCAAATCCTTCAACTGGGCGATGCATTCGTTGATTCTGTCTCGCCTTTTCTTTTCGATCAGTCGGTGTGGCAACTTGTAGGTCTCCTGAAGGGGGTGGGACACTGTCAGTGGAATCCAAACTAGTAAATGCGTCTGTTTATTCAACTTAAGGAGGTGAATTTACCTTATTTTCATCTCCTCGCTTCATGCCTCTTCTGGATTTGTACACGTAAATGGGAAAATCCATTCTTTAGATAGAGGATAGAAGGATAAACAAAAAGTTAGACTCGGGCCTGGAAAGTGGTTATAAATAGAAAAGAGCATATTTCAGAATAAACTCAGTAATTCTTTTTACCCCTGCATGTCAGATATATCCAGCGGAGGGTGTTTTGGCACACAGGGAGGTGGTTGCGCACTGGTAATCCTCTCCATGTCGTACAAAAACAAGAATAAATCACCTCAAAGAGTCGTTAAAATGATCCAAATTCCTCCGTGGAGTCGCAGATAAATGCGAAAAAAATGACACAAATGTGTGAAAAAATCGCAGCCAAAGTGCGCGGTGCGTTCCGGTGCGTCCTGGTGCGTCTTTGTGCGTGCGCTCCCGCTGTGACTGGACTGGTGTGTGTTGTCACCCTGAGGTCCGGGCTCGGTTGTGCGTCTGGGGAGGATCCACGCCCGTCGATGTGTGAGAGCTGGGTGGGTTTTTGACTACGTGTTAAATAAACCCTGTGACTGCAGGCACGTCTCTCGGCTACAGACACAGACTCGGCTCCGTCACATGAGCCTCACGTGTCGGACGGCGCGCTCTGCTCCCCCGCCCTCCGGATCCAGCGCCAACACACACTCACACAAGCAGACACACACACTCACAGACACACAAACACAAACCTCCTCCCCCTCCCGGCTGCTCTGAGTACAACCCCTGCCTGTAGTAGCCTCCACCGGGGCCGGTCTCGTGTTCCTCCATGCTCCGGCCCCGGCGCCGTGTTTACAGGCAGAAAATAGAGCAGCGGCCGCCCCTCATCCACAGAGCCAAAATACTCACCCCAGGGTCAAAATACTCACATCAGAGTAAAAATACTCACACTAGAGTCCAAATACTCACACTGGAAACCACGCACTGCAGCTTCACAAACAAAGCAACAAGAACAAGACTGAAATAATAGTCATTACGCACGAATTCATCCAAAACTGGCATGAGAAAGTACAATTCTGAATTATTTTATACTTTCTGAAGAAAACTGAGATACATTTGAGCCTCTATGAGTAAAATAATGTCACTATTTGAGAGGATATTGTCATATTTTGGCTCATATTTCTGTCCTTTAATGCAAAAAAAATGTCATATACAACAGAACATTAAAGGGAAACTTTAAGAGGCTATATAACTCATTTAATAGTCAGATATAACAGATTTAGAACCAATCCCTCATCCACAGAGTAAAAATACTCACACTAGAGTCCAAATACTCACTGTAAACCACACACTGCAGCTTCACAAACAAAGCAATGAGAACAAGACTGAAATAATAGTCATTACGCATGAATTCATCCAAAACTGGCATGAAAAAGTAAAATTCTGCATTATTTTATACTTTCTGAAGAAAACTGAAATACATTTTAGCTTCTATGAGTAAAATAATGTCACTATTTGAGAGGATATTGTCATATTTTGGCTCATATTTCTGTCCTTTAATGCAAAAAATGTCATACAACAGAACATTAAAGGGAAACTTTAAGAGGCTACATAACTCATTTAATAGTCAGATATAACAGATTTACAACTGATCCCTCATCCCCAGAGTCCAAATACTCACACTGGAAACCACGCACTGCAGCTTCAAAAACAAAGCAACAAGAACAAGACTGAAAAAATAGTCATTACACATGAATTCATCCAAAACTGGCATTGAAAAGTAAAATTCTGCATTATTTTATACTTTCTGAAGAAAACAGATACATTTTAACTTCCATGAGTAAAATAATGTCACTATTTGAGAGGATAGTTATAATTTGTTCCTATTTTTGTCTTGTACGATTACCAAAACCAAAAAGTGATATTTTATAACAGGCCTATACAATGTATTCATAATACTTACATCTTGAATTATTTATTTGCCTATATCATCAGGATTTAAACAGATTTAGACTAATAAGGTAGAACAATAAGGTTAAAGCACATCAATTTATCCAAGTATCACGATAAAAAAGTTAAATTCTGCATTATTTTACTGAACAAAAATTAGATAGTTTTCAATAATTATATTAATTTTTTTTACCAATTAATAAGCAAGTACGTCACTATTTAGGAGGATGTTATCATACTATTGTTCACATTTCTGTCCTGTATGATCATTAATGCCAAGAATGTCATAGGTTATACAAAACACTAAAAGGAAACTCTTAGAGGCTATGACTCCTTTAATATAGTCACATGTAATAGATTTAGATCAATTTTAATAAAGTTATAACACATAACTGTAGCCAAAATTATCAAGGAAAAACTAAAAACTGCATTATTGTGTAGTTGCTGCACAATGGTAATACACATTTTAGCACATAATATTATATTTGAAGTATCAATCAGTAAAAGTAGGACTCTATTTAGTGGGATACTGTTGTACCTGCTTATATTATCATTCTGTGTAATCACTAATGCTGACAAAGTGAACAGATAAGTCTTATATCCAACCCATAACTCATGTAATACACTAGCAGCATACTGTAGCTATGTACATGTTAATGAATGACTGTTACATTTACCGTTATTTATCTTATATTTCTGTTTTTTCTGGTCACCAACACCAAAAAAGTGATTGATTATATGAAAAAACTCTCACAAGCTACATATTTCATAATTCATATATTATAGTCAGGTGTCACAACAACAAACTTTTTACATATTATTTTATATTTTAAGGATTGGTGAGTACAAGTGGTGCACAATTAAGTAGGCTGCTGTCATATTTACATCCTTTATGATCATTAACTACAAAAAAGTCATATATAACCCACAGTTAATGTAATTGAAGCAGGTATATCAGCATAATATTGTTTTCTTTATAGATTTGTAAGTCATTATTTAATAGCCTACTGACATTTGTTTGGATTTCCTTTCTGTATCATCTCTGTAAGTTTTATACAGCTCATCTAATAAACTCACAAATACTGGTAGCTAATATTACAGTCATGTGCATGTTAAAGATGTAATGAGTAGAATTGGAGCATTATGAGGCTGTATTTTAATATATTTCCATCCTTTATGATCAGTGACACAAATAAAGTGATTAATACGTTAAAACAAACAAATAAACAAAGCGATTAAATATAATAAACTAGGATGAAACAAAGTCTGTATCGTAAGAATTACCAGTAGTAGTAGTAACAACAACAATAATAATAATAATAACAATAATAATAATAATAATAATAATAATAATAATAATAATAAATGTATATGAAACCTGACAGGGGTATTTATTTCCTGTTTTTTTTATTTTTTATTCCATGTATTTTATTTTCTTCAGTGACGTGCCAATGTTTTTCGTATTCATGTCACGCGCTTGGTATCGTTTCATATTGTTCCCTACCACCGTGGCACGTGCGTCCTGCGGCGGCTCGGGAGCGTGGCCGCCGGGTGACGGTGGTGGTGGGGGTCACCGTGTTACGTTTCTACACCGGCTGTACCGCCGCCGTTAAAGCCGCCTGCTCCTGCAGTACAGTCACGTTGAACCGCTCATGGCCGAAGGCCACGCCTCCAGCGTGACGTCAAGACGAACGAGCGACACCGAGTGCTCCCGAATGGTCGCGAGCCAAGCCGGACGAAAAATCGACACAGATTCTTCATGGATCCTGGACGAGACGAGATTTTACACAGTATATAGAGCACTAATGCATATGTTTGTGAATTTTTAATATAGAAAATAAATGTAACTTCTGTAATAATGAGTCCGAAACTTTAATGCACTTATTTCATCGATGTAACCATTTATTACTGTGTGGATTAAATTGGTAAGACATAAATATATATTGTGTAAAGTCTGACCCCACCTTTTAACTGATTATAAGTCTGTTATTACATGTTTTATTCAGCAAGAACAGCATTGAGTTCATTGTTAACTCATTTATATTGTTTGGTAAATTCTATATCTATAAATGTAGTGTTGAAAATAAAGACTCCTGCACCTGATAAAACTGTAAAACTATGAAGAACCTTTAAGAGAACTCATATTTAAGAATGCCTTTGTATGTATTTTTTGTATGTTAACATTGTTCTAAGCTCCTGTGGCCATGTCGAATGTATGTTTGATCTTTGTTAATTGTAATCTTTGAAATTAACAAAAAATACAAATTTTAATCTAGACTATTTTGAACGGTTTCACAAGCCGATATTAAATGTACACCAAATCAAGTTATACACAACGCATTCACATTCTAATATATTTATTTCATACAGGTTTTAAATCTATGGACAATACTGATCTGGAGGAGATTAATAAAATAGTAGAATAAATGACAATATTTTTGCATAAATTCAGTCACAGACAAACTGTAGCTTTATTCGACCCCACTTACCATTTATTTTTTTCTCATGCTACAGCTACCTGGGTAACTGTATTTTATTCTTTCATGTACCATTGATCGAATGGCAATAAAACAGAGTCTGACATTTAGATCCTACATTTTGACCCCACACCACCAATAAAAGTATAAAAGAAATGCCTGGTGATCACTCATAACTGACCTTTTACACTTCCTAAATCTATTGTGCAAACTTAAACATGGAAAACAGATTTCATTAGCTTTAATTGGTTACAAAACCCCAAAACACAGAAATTTATGACAGTAAATTCAGTCTTAAAACACGTCAGCTCATACGTTTTGCAGCTTTAGCAGCTTGATGGATCAAGCAATTAAAAGTTGTTATATCATGATGTGAATTGGTGTTAAATGGATATTTACACTGAATTTAGCGTTTTCCTTTACATAAATATGACATTTAAGGCATTTTTAGATGAAAATTATACAGAAAAACATAAATCAGTCCATTAGTATTAGCAGAATACGTCAAAATAAGTGTTGTGAAACTCAAACTCATGAGGAGACCATTTTGGTGGAGAAGGATTTTTAATCTGGTTTAATCTATTTATCCCATATAATGTATGTGTGTCTACTAATGTAAGCTGGTTAATACCCGTTGATCCACTTGTTCTATCAATACATGGAACCAACTGGTGTAAAATACAGTTTGTCCTTCTTTCTTGGTCCTCAGATATGACCAATTTGGACGTTCAGAAGCTCCGTAGAGAATGTCAAAACACTGTTAAATGAACAAAAATGAATTAAATAATCAACAAATTGAACAAAAATGAACAAAACAAAAATTAAATGGAAAAAAGAACAAAATAACTAATAAAATTAAAAGTAACACATGAATGAAATCAAAAAAATGAATTAAAAAAATAAAGAACAAAATATTAGCCCTGCGATGAACTGGCGACTTGTCCAGGGTGTACCCCGCCTTCGCCCTAAGCAGCTGCGATAGGCTCCATGCGACCCCCGTGACCCTAATGAGGATTAAGCGGGTATAGAAGATGAATGAATGAATGAAAGAACAAAATATTCAACAAATTAAACAAAATGAAAACAAAAAAAATGAAGAAAACAATCAACAAAATGAAGGAAATAACTGAAGGAAAGAACAAAATATTCAACAAACTGAACAAAAAAAACAACAAATTGGGCAAAAACCCAAAATCAAAAATTGAACAAAAATTAACAAAATAAAAACAAAAAAATGAAGAAAATCACCAACAAAAAGAACAAAATATTGAACAAATCAAACAAAAAAATTAACTGAACAAAAAACAACATCACTAAATTGAACAAAATAAAACAATAAATTAAGAAAATAACCGACGAAAAGAACAAAATATTAAACAAAACAAAAAAAAAAAAATTTAAAAAAAAAAAAAAAATCAACAAATCGCGCAAAAAAATTTACAAAATATTTCGTCACCACTGATTCACCAGTAAAACCCATGAAGTTACTGAAAAACCCACATTTTCTTCTGTTGTGATGTAAAAACCTTTGAATTTACTCTGAGCTTTTACATGATCAGCAAATGAAACGCAGGAAAATACCAGATTTTCCCTGAAAAACACAAAACATCGATGTTAATATGATCATAAAAGGTGCTGAATCCTTTTTGAAGTCACTGCAAAAACACTTTCAGGTTAAATAAATATATCTGTAGTTCCGTTACTTGAACATTCAAGCCTGAACCTGAATTCATCTTATTTGCTGCAACATTCACTGACCCCAACGTCTCTGTTTAACGGACACAGATTCAGTAATATCCTATACCTTCTTTTATTATAAAATGACAAACTTCAGCAGCGTAAAGTCCACATGTTGGACATTTGTGAACATGTGACTGTTGTATTTAAGACTAAAAAGGCAGAACGACACCAGCTCATGTGAGAAACAGCACCCGTAAATAATTCGTAGAAGAAAAAGCGGTCATGGGAGCATCAGTAAATGAGGATGTATGCAGTTGAACACACGTCTAATTACACACATTCCACTTATATTATCATCATTTACTGGTTTCCGGTTCTAGGCAGAGACTGTTTCTGGGAAATAAGAAGATAATGAAGCTCAAATGGAACTTTTTAGTGTTGGATCTTGTTTTCACTGCATTTTGTTTTACATTTATGCATGTTTTCTGTATTTTCAAAGTCCTACCAGTGACGTCAACATGGCATCAGACACAAATACTAACAGATATGAGAAATAATGCACAGTTTTAGTAAAAATACTGTTGTGTGCGTGTGTGTGTGTGTGTTTGCAGGATAGAAAAATCACTAAAGAGCCAAAAAAAAAAATCCAAGAAACAAAGGATAAACACATGAGTTTTAATAAATAATTCTACTTTAATATACAAATGGACTGTGCTTAGTATTTTAATTAATCTTAACATTCATCTCATTTTCTATACAAAAGCAAAGACAAGCAACAAACTCAAAGTTGTACAAAAAAAAAAAGTCTCCAACTGTAGCGTGAAATCCGAACAGAGTCGAAATGAGCAAAACAAAACAACAAAAAAACAAAAAACAGGCACGTATGGAAAGGGAGGAAAATCTAACGCAAATAAATACAAGTTCCACAGCTCCTGAGCGAAATGTAAAAGCATCTGCATCTGATGGACGGTCCCGGCAAGAATCTAAATCAGTTAAATAACAACGAAAAATGATCATAAAATAAGAAAACTATTCGTATATATTGCTCTCGCACAATATACTAGCTCTAATGAGTGCACGTTACACCCAAAAGTACACGTTTTTTGTTTTTTTTTTCCCAAGAAGTAAGAGGAGAGAAGTAAAATAGAGAAGGCCAGCTTATCAAATATTATCTCTACATGAGTTTAAGTAAAGACAATCATAACTCCCTATTATATCCGGTGACAGTGAAGGTAACATTGGCTTTTAATACGACATAATTCAGAATGGATCACCGATGAGGTTGCATATTTAAGTTTATATATTGCACAACATACAAAAATAAGACATTTAATACTGCTATTCAGGCCGGAAATATACAGATATAAAAAAAAATAAAATAAAAATAATAATGAAATCAAATTAAAAAAACAGAACAACAAACATCCAGTCAGATTTGTTGTGTGTTAACTAGTAAAGGCCATGTGATGAGTTGTATTTTTTTTTTTTTTTTTGGGCGTGTTTTTTTTTTTTTTTTTTTAAAGGTAGTGTTTGTATGTTGTTGTTTTTTGAAGGTAGTGTTTGTATTAATTTTTTAAGGTAGTGTTTGTGTCTATTTTTTAAGGTAGTGTTTGTATTTTTTTTTGGTAGTGTTTTTTTTTTTTTTAAAGGTAGTTTTTTTTTTTTTAAAGGTAGTGTTTGTATGTTGTTTTTTTTTGAAGGTAGTGTTTGTACTTTTTTTTAAGGTAGTGTTTGTATTTTTTTAAGGTAGTGTTTGTAATTTCCTCCACTAGATGGTGGTGAATGACCTCATATGCAAATCTGTGCCACCATGCTCTATCTCACAATGATAAAGAATCCTTTAAAAAGTTCCTG
>JAQQZY010000023.1:38685084-38696096 GCA_030068375.1 Ostorhinchus rueppellii | reverse complement strand
CGGTATCGGATCGGAAGTGCAAAACAATATCGGTATCGGATCGGAGGTGTAAAAACCTGGATCGGGACATCCCTAACGTAAACATTTTAAAGGGTCATTTTCGCAGGAAAATGTCAAACAGCTGCGAGTGATGGCGCCAGGATACTATAAATTTCTTGGGAGAACCCTGCAGTGGATGTATGCTGTAATATGTACAAGTGCAAACTGGAGTAAGTGGATGTGTACAGGGCTCCAGTCTATTAAAAATATGTTTATGTATATATTATTTACCGTGGGATTTACATTGTGTTTTTGAGTAGTGCAGTAATGACAGTTTTACAAAGACCCTCAAAAGCAACAAATTAGTGATGATTGTGTTTTTATGTGAAATTTTAAAATGACTCATGATTTATTATGACACATCCCTGCTGTCATTTAAGGATAATAACATGTCTGTGTAATGTTACTTTAGACGATGGTGGTGTTTTTCCTGTATCTACCAGGTAGTAATTAACCAATTTGTTTGGTCGTATAAAACCATTCATGTTCAATATCCACCCTGTAGTTTCTTCAAGGTTAAACCGGTGCGTCTACATGCCTTCTTTTCTCAGTTAAGTGTGTTTAATGTGTAGTCAATGCATGGTATGTGACTACCTGTTGATCTGACCTGTTCAAAAGCTCATGTTGATCAAAAACACTCACATTAAAACCCCCGAGTAGCAGTAACGTGGGCTCTAGTCCAACTGAGAAGATGAGGCGCAGGATGGTGGAGGCGATGAGCGCCCGGATGCCGTGAGGCTGAGGCAAGACTATGACTATCGCCAAGGAAACCAGCATGGCCATCCAGAGGAGGGCGGAGAGGTGGGGCTCCAGAGTACCTGAAGACGAAGAGGGAAGGATTAGACTGGACTGGAGGACTGGAACTGATTTAGAATGAGGGTATTTCCACAAAATCAACAACAGGCTGCACCATCATGACTTAAGTAAAGCTTCATATTTCCACTGTTACATCCCATCATACTGCACATTAAACAACCTAAATGAAAACATGATTCTACCCGGTTCTCTGGACTGTGTTTTTTTTATTTTGGCTGCTCATAGATGCAGAATGAAAGTGCATATTTTCACATTCTAATGTTTTTGGCTCCTGCAGCTTTAAAGGGCTCATATTTATCTAAACCCACTTTTCTTAGTCTTTGGTTCATTTAATTGTGTATTAAGACCCTAATAGTTCATAAAGTTTGAATTTGAACCCTCCAGGTGCTGCAAAACTATCTTTATATTCATTTTGGCAAAAATTCAGTGGGTTTATTCAACCCATTTTAATTCCTGCTTAATTTGTTGCATCTATAACTAGTTACGACATTTGCACATATAAGGTCAAGACTTCTGACCAACATTTCTCTGACTACACCGTAATTGTTTATCAGCAGCAGCGGTTGTAGTCCATACTGAAAATATGTCCAAACTTTGAGTCGATTACCTAAAATGTTCAGTTGTTGGTTGTTTAAAAGGAACTCAAGCAGCTAAACTGGACAGAACAACTTGGAGGGGGCGGGGCATGAAGTGGCTCATGTGCATTTAAGGGGTCAGAGCTCAAAACGATCTTTCTGGTGTCGTTACTCAGAAATAAGGTTGAAGATGGACCTGTGGAGTTGAATTAATGAAAAATTTAGACCCAAGCAGAGCATTTACAGTTTATGAAGACCACAGAGGAATGTTGGAAAACGTATAATTCCATTTTAAAAAAGAAAAATATCACTCCTTTAACCCTAAACGTGATTTTATTTACTGTGGTCTTTTCAAAAACTGCTGGTGCTCACTCATGCTTTCAACAGGTGGCATCGAGTGGTAACACGTGTTGAAATGAACAGAGATCATCATGTTACATGTTGCATAAGGTTGGTGAAGAGGTGATCTGAGGCCCAGGACCTCTAAGCTCTGCAGAGAACAAACAACGGGCTTCATCTGTTTCAATAATAGACAACATCATGTGAATACACTGTGGCTTACAGCATACACATCACTCCTGGTTCTTAAGTACTGCGCATCAATCCCTGCATGTCAACAAAGCGCTACCATGAACTCAGTAGATCGATGTTGAATCCTGACCGTCATGCTGAAGGGAGGCTGCATCGCTTTGTTGATGCCAATACTTCCTCTGTGTTATGTCATTTACTGAACTGTGAAGGCAGTCCAGCAGGTTTTCGGGCGTCCGATCTATGCTACTGCCTTGATTTCTTTCCTTTTGATGCCTCCGTCTTCTGTATACAGATCACATGACAGGTAGCCGTTACATAACCCCAGTTGGCTAAAAATACACTTGGCTGCGGCTCAGTTCATTAGGGACCGTCCTGGATACTGCATTGTAAGGCCACCCGGAGTGCCCGGACTTGGCAGGAAACTCAGACACGGCAGCTTGGACGTCCCACACCTACCATCCAAGGCCATTCATCTCTCTTACCTAGCTTACTCTGCAACTGCCAGCTGATGAGAAACTGCCCTTTACTCTAAACCACTTAACACAAGACCAAGATAAACGCTATTTACGCCCTAATGGTCCTGCTTCGTCTTGCATTATTATATCTGAGTAGAGCTGATGGTAACGATGTTCAAGGTTGTTGGAGTTAAACCGGAGAACATTTAGGGTGTTCTACAGATTATTGGGAAAAACTGGTTCTAATGGGGAAGGGTTAACACACTGACCGCTAAATGAATATCCAGTATCTTGGGTTTTCTAGTTTTTAATTCATCTATCCACTTCAGGGAATGGATGTCAACCACAGTTGCATCACAGTTGATCCAATTACATTTAAAGTAAGGAGAGCCTAATCGCAAAATCGAGATCATTCCTCTGGAGGCTATTCTTGCACAACAAAAGCACAAAATGTGGCCTGTTTCCACTGGCTGCAAAAAGTCCCACACTCTAGTATTTCACTGGCAACAGAATGGATTCATCATGAAATCTTTAATGCCACACAGTCCTTATGTAATGTCACTAAGTTACATTAATTTTTGTCAAGATCTTGTATTGATGAAGAAGTTGAACCGCTGTGTAAAACCATCAACATCACATCCTGCAGATTCTCAATGTGGTTCAGGTCTGGAATCTGTGGTGTCCAATCCAAGTGTGCATGATGTCTCAAGCTCCTGAACCACTCTTTCACAATCTGATCCTAACAAGTCCTGGTGTTTTTAATCTTAGAATAGGGTGTCATCAGCATATAAAGAAATCCACTGATGTTCAGACCTGGTTATCCTGTATATTCACGTTCACTTGAACTAATTTTATAAAATCAAGACCTGAACAACTGAACCAACCCCCGATCATAACACTGCCTCAACAGGCTTGTACTAGGCATGATGGGTAATCACTTTATCTGCCTCTCTTCTGGAACAGGGTCAGTCTGGACTTCTTAAACCACATGATCTTTATCCACTTGTTCTACTCTAAGATTTAGATTAAATAAATTAGCTGTAAGTAATCCTAGTTGATGATAATTAGTAGTTTATTTAACATTATATTATAATATAGTTACTGATAAACGCATAACATGAGAATACAGTGAAAAGTTTGAGACACAATGCATTATGGGATAAAAGTGCAGATGTGTGCATGGCTTTAGTCATTCATCTTTCAGATATTTAAGTTTTGTTTGTTTAATGCTGGAGATGACACTAATTTAAGGGACTTAGATTTATTTTCTGCAGAGTTCTAGTTAATTCTGTACACGTTTATATTTACAGCGATTCATTACGATGCCGACTAGAAGAATACACATATGCTAATTAATACCTGGATTAGCTAATTGACTTGCATATTTTCATTTATGTATATTTCGGGGTTCCTACAGGTTTCTATCAGATAAATTTATGATTTTTAAAGACATTTTTAAGACTACTTAGAACAGAATTTAATGCCAATTTTACAGCCTATTTCATGGCCATACGAGCAAAAATTCTTGACTCCTAAAATTTAAGAAAATGTATTACTTTACTCTAATATCTTGATTCCCATTGTTCTGAGTTGAATAGATTTTTTTGCAAAAGGTGCTCTTAACTAACTGCTGCTCGTGCGTTTGACTTCATTCAAGGGTTCAAGGGTTCGGCTTCACTGGTTTTGGTTTATTCAACAGTTACGCATTTGTTTATTAATGAGAAACATTAGAGCTTATTAAACCAGGAGCACATAGTGAGTGCTGACATGAGCGTATAAACATTAACCCATAAAGACCCAAACCCGCACTGGGGACCAAAGGCATTTACTGATCTAAAATGTTTAATAACTGCTGACTCGCTAATCCGGTTAATTATTACAAACAATAGTTAAATAGAAACAATGAATTGTAATAAAATGTCCTTTTGGCTGGTTTTCTCCAACTCTTTCTACTCAAATACAGTGCAATGAAGTGATTATGTAATAACTGGGACTGGCCTCCATGCAAAAAGATTAACCCTAAAACGTCTAGATAGGCTCTCCTGATGTGAAACAACATTTCAACCACTAAATATTTGTTGTAAAATTACTTTTTTTTTTCTCAAAATAGAACAAATTTGTTCTTGTAGTTGAAGAATTTTTCACAAACACCTTTAGTTTCCAAAATCTGACTTTATTCTCATGACTTTTTCATGAAATATTGCAATTTTATTCCTTAATGACTGACCTGGTTTTGCAAATATCACAACTTTTTCTGAAATATTCTGACTTTACTCTCATAATATTATGACTTTCTTGATATAACATTAAGACTTTTCCTCAAATTTCCTTATTTTTTTTTAATGTATAGTGTGATTTAATCACACTTTGCACTAGTTTAGATGTGCTTTTATGCTTTTCATTCAGGGGGTTATGGGACATTAGGAATGCTTTTTAAATGTCAGCACAAATAAGACAGACTTAAAAGTGTCCCATAAAGATCCAAACAGAAGCTGGTGACCAAAATCGTCTACTGATCCAAGATGTTTAATGACTTCTGATCCACTAATCCTATCAACACATGGAAATAATTGATGTAAAATGCAGTTTTTAAAAAAAAATCTTTTCATGGTCTTCAGATATGACCCATGTGGATGTTCAGAGTCTCCGTAGTTACCGTGGAAACACAGTCATCTTCTTCTACAACAGGAGTATTCAAATCTGGTCTTCGAGGGCCAGTATCCTGTATGTTTTAGATGTTTCCCTCTTCCAGCACACCTGGAAGCCATTCCATCATTATCAGGCTTAATGATGAGCTGATCATTAAGTAAACCAGGTGTGCTAGAAGAGGGAAAGATCTAAAACATGCAGGATACCAGCCCTCAAAGACCGGATTTGAATACCCCTGTTCTACAACATTGATTCACCAGTAAAACCCATGGAGTTGGATCAATGACAGTGGATGGAGACACTTGTTTTATGTTGGGTTAACAATATATCTTCACTAAAAATGTGAATTTTTCTTAAGTTTTCCCTGTTTCTGGTATAATAAACCTCAACTTTAATCTGAGCTTTTATGAACATCTACATGGTCAGTGAATAAAACACTGGAAAATGCCTGATTTTACTGAAAAAACACAAAATTTAAAGGATAATATAATAATAAATGGTGATAAATGACAAGAGAAGTTAAATATAAAGAAAAAAAACTGCTTGGAACTGCCAAAAAGTAGCACTAGATCTATATGCTGGGATATGTTTTCCTCAAAAAACTTGCTTTTTCTTCAGTTTTCTGTGTTTCTGATAAAATAACCCTCAACTTTAATTTGAGCTTTTAAGAACATCTACATGATCGGTGAATTAAACGTACGAAAATACAAGATTTTCACTGAAACAATGCAAAACATAAAGGGTAATATTACAATAAATGGTTATAAAACACTTCAGAAAGGTTACATTTAGAGGAAAAAATCAAATGGGAAGCAGCACTGGGTCTTTATGGGATACAAATGTACATTTAACGTTGGCTTCCAGGCTGAAATAGACACGATTTAACCGTTCGCCCACTAATGGATGTGTCCTGGCATGAACTGCCAAGCACTCAGGGGACCTTTGACCCGGGAAACAACATGAGAGTGGTAGATCTAAAGCTAACAACCTCTTTTCTCCGTCTCTTCGATACCGCTGAGGAAGTTCAAACAAAAGGGACCTCGCTGTTTGACCCCGGACAGAACAATTGAAAGTTTATGCGGATCACAATGTGAGTCTTCTCTCTGCGACTCTGAACTGGAACAATGGAAGCCTTCAACGTCTGTGGCTTCTCACATCCTCACAAACACTGGCCTCAAGGAGAAGTGAGAGAAAAAGGAAAGGAAAGAGCAACGGCAAAACAAACAGAAATACCAGACTGCACGTTGTCCGTTTGGTTCTTTTCTATTTCTGGTTGAAAACTTTATCGGTGAAGTAATCCGTTCTATCACACCTCGTGACCCGCGGAGAATTTCTCGACCTAAATGTGTACGTTCACGCCCAGATCTGAACCGAACAAGGGTTAATATGGTATGAAAGGTCAAATATGCAGATCCATAGAAAGAATGAATCACAACTGTTGTTTCTGTACTTTGTATTTGAGAATGTTATCAACTGATCAAACTAATAATTATACGTCATAATTATAGTAGCACTATGTGGCCAAAAGTATTGAGACACGTTGAATTCAGGCGTTTCTTTTCTAACAGGGGTCCGGGATACAAGATAATAATGATAAATGACAATGTTATTATTATTACTACGTTATTATTACTATTATATTATATACTGTTGCTGCTATATCCTATTTTATACTGCTACTATCAGTAACACTGCCATCATACCAACAGAAGCACACCATCATCTTGCCAATGCACCTTATCCACTTACTTAACTTGTGTTTTTCTAAACACCCTTGTTCCACTCTGTATATATCCTACTTATATTTTGACTTTATTCATATGTTATTTTATTACTATTTTTCTCTACTTAAGTATTTTGTGCCATTTTATTTCTTATTGCACTGTACCGGAGTTCTGTGACACCCTAATTTCCCCTTGGGGATTAATAAAGCTATCTATCTATCTATCTATCTATCTATCTATCTAGTTTCATATTATGGGATAAATATCATCGCATTGGTTAGTTTGTGCTTCCAAAATACCCCAGACATAGTTTCCACTTAATTTCTCTCAACATCGATTTTTTTGTTTGTTTTTTTTTAAATTCATGACTATGATTTTAAATATTTTACCTCTAAATTTCTTCAATATTTTTCATGCTTTGACTGTAAATAATACCTCATTTAGGAAGAACAACCTGCCATTAAACTTTAAAGAAATATTGATGTTTTTATGTCAAATCAGCATGAACAGGACATCCTACAGCTGTAGACATGACGTCTCCCAACATTTTTATCCATATAGTGTGCTTCTATAAATGAATGTGACCGCCACTGTGCTACTGCTCTTATATAAGTGTAAAAATAGTTTAATTATGCAACTGAACTATTTTTCCGTTTGCCTTTTGTTTGTTAATCCTGAACATGACAGATATGACATCATAAAAATCTAAATAAACCATGTATAACAGCCAGAAAAAGGACATAAGTCAAAAATTTAAGTGAGAAGATTTGATGCAGCATATATTAATATACAGTATAATTTTTGTTCGTTTTCTCCAACTGTTTCTACTCAAATACCTGCAATGAGGCGATTATATAATAACTGGGATTGGCCTACATGCACACAGATTAACCCTAAAACACCTAAAAAGGCTCTGCTGATGTACAATAACATTTCAACCACTAATCCTACCAATACATGCAAATAACTGGCGTAAAATGCAGTTTTTCAGCTTTTCGTGACCCATTTGGACCCTAACCCCACATTAAATATAGGCAAATACATGATTTACACTAAAAACTGCTTAATTCAGAGGCTAATATAGTAATAAAATGTCTTAAATGACTTAGGAAAGGTTAAATATGGAGTAAATTACATTTACAATTACAGTAGAAAATACATAGAGGGCACAGAAATTCTAGATCTTTAAGAGTTTGAGATATAAAATGGAAAAAATAAAGAGGAGGAAGTCTAAATCTCAGTTTTGTTTTTGCTAGATTTTCATGACAGTGGATGGAGGCACTTGTTTTTATTTTCAGTTAATGATCTACAGTCGTGGAAAAAATGATTAGCCCACCCTTGTTTTCTTCAGTTTCTTGTTCATCTTCATGCCCGGTACAACTAAAGGTACATTTGTTTGGACAAATATAATGATAATGACAAAAATAGCTCATAACAGTTTAATTTCAGAGCTGATATCTATCCATTTTCCATGTTTTCTTGATAAAAACCAAACTCACTTCAGTTCTTACATCAATATCTATGCCATTGTACTGACAAAAACAGTGCTTTTAGACATTCCATCTTTTCTTTTCTGTCTGTTTTAGTCACATGATACACACAGGAGTTAGGACTGGATTGCAGAACTGTTTTTTCTGACTTTTGATGGTCTAATAGTTTTTCTGCAACTGTATTTTGCTGAAAAAGTCACTTGTTTTTCAGTTTTCTCTGTTTTGACATAATAATATGTAAATTCACATTAAGCTTTTACAAGACCAGCAAATTAAAGATAGAAAAATACATGATTTGTGCTGAAAAATACTAAATGCAGAGGAAAATACAATGATAAATGGTGATGAACTGTTTGCGAAAAAGAAATTCCACACAGGAATAGTCCTAATGTTTACATAGTAAAAAAAACAGGCAACTGTGTGATTTATATGAGGTCAGAATAAAATAAATACACGTGTGGTTCGTCCTTGTTGCGTCATGTGTTTCTGCTGGTTATCAGGCAGGTGTCACTTTCAAACTCTAGCTCTTGCCTCGAGTTAGTAACATGGTATTACGTTTCCTGCTGCAGATTGTGCCCTTATGAGGATACCACGGCATTTATGTAAGACAGACACACAAACACACATGAAGTGCACATGGACACACACCTCATTACCCCAAGTGACACATGCGGCGAGGAAGATAACCCTGTGTGAGAATGAGGCCGGACATCTGATAACATGTTAATTCACAAGTTGGTTTTCAGGATGAGAAAAGCAGCGGTGTCAATAAACGGGTCAGGACCTAATTATGAGCAAATCCGTCTTGGTCTTTTGTGCCGGGGCTGCAGTCGGAGATCCAAATCTTCAGCTTGAATTACATTCTCATCACACCTCTACTTGTGGTGAAACTTGCTTTGGTTGGGAGGTGATAGGCTACACCCAAACCACAGGCACGGGAGTACAGGGTGTTCACAGTGGTGAGCTCTGATAGATAACGCTCTATTTGTTCATGCTCCAGGTGCTGACGACACATGTACGACCATCCTACGGTTTAACATTAAAGCAGTGATATTTTGGGTTTTTTTAAAATAATGGAATTAATCATTTTCAAACATGTCCCTGTGGTCTCCATAAACTGTAAATGCTCTGTTTGGGTCTGAATTCTTCATTCATTCAACTCCACAGGTCCATCTTCAACACTATTTCTGAGCAACGACACCAGAAAGGTGGTTTGGAGCGCCGGCCCTTTAAATGCAAATGAACCACTTCATGCCACATTAGGTCCCGCCCCCTTCCAGATTGTTGACCGTGCTGCTCTGTCCCGTTCATTGCAGGTAATCGGCTCAAACTTTGGACATGTTTTCAGTTTTTACTACAACCGCTGGTGCTGATAAACAATTGTGTCATACTCTGAGAAATGTTTGTCATCAGCCTTTACCTTATATGTGCAAATGTCGTGACATAAGTTATAAAATGCAACAAATTAAGCAGGATTTAAAATGGGTTGTAGAAATCCACTCGATTTTTGCCAAAATGAATATACAGACCTAACATATTAAAAAAAACAAAAAACAAGCAAAAACAGTTTTCCGAGGCAGGGCACCTTTAAAGTTTAACAGGAGGCTTCTCTTCTCAAATTAGCTCCTTTTCCACAAACGGGACTGAAAAGAAAAGAACCGAAAAGACTTTGGCGAGAAAAAGGTCAAAGGTCAAAGAGACTTCACATACATATTTAGAGTCTGTTTCCTAATGTGTTTTTGTTACATTTTCATTTATGTCGGATTTGCACACTTTTGCTGTCCTTCCATTAAATATCCCAGCATTCTTTGGGGATTCCATTTCTAATTTGGGACAAACGTAATGTGTCAGGGATAAATTCATTTAATCTCAGTGGCCAAAGGTCAAAGGTCAAACTCTCATAAATGCAATATTTCAGGATAGATTGTCTTTTTTGGGACAAACATTCATTTGGAAGTGATTACATCTTGGTGGCCAAAGGTCAAAGGTCAAGGTTGTTGTTGCCTGTGAAACTCAGTTTTTCTGGGAACTGAGGGAACGGCTTCATTTCATGGCGTTATTTTGAACATTCAACAGAATACATTCATGTTCTAAATTCAAATGAATTCATTTACACTTGAAAAGGAACAGATTGCAATGTGAGGATAACAAACCCATCTGACTGAACTTATGGTTATGGTTGAAATCAGATAAATGGGTGAAAACATGCCACCTTAGTTCTGATGAAGCTGTGTGGTTTGCATCGATGTCCTCTCGATACCTGATGGTACATATCATGTGCTAATCTACACTCCCATAAAAAAGTACATTTAGTGGTGAAACTGACTAAGATGCATCGTGTTTCTGATCTGTTGATAATTCATTAGTTGCCAAATGTTGCTTCAGTTGCTTCTTTACGACACCACTTATTTTTACAGCCTTTTGTTGCTACTATCCCAACGTTTTGAAGACGTATCAGTCATATTTCTCCTTAATACGATTCATTTTTATCAGTTTAAACATTATTTCTATGTTAAGTGTTATATTGTGAATGAAATGTAGGTTTATAAGACAGAAAAGCCCTTCAGTTTTTATTCATATTTTACATGGCATACTAACTTTTTTGTACTTGGGGTTGTAGTTCAATGTAGAAATGACTATAAATATTGCTAAAAAACTTCTGTGTGGAGTTTGCATGTTCTCCCCGTGTCTGCGTGGGTTTTCTCCGGGTACTCCGGTTTCCTCCCACAATCC
>JAQQZY010000023.1:38589675-38605112 GCA_030068375.1 Ostorhinchus rueppellii | reverse complement strand
AGGATTCTTTATCATTGGGAGATAGGGCATGGCAGTGGTAGTGCAAACACTACCTTGGCGGAGGTCTGTGCTCTGTGCGCTTTTCTAGTTTTCTGATGTTTTACACTAGGTCTCATTCAACACATGTCAGATGTTTCTTTTTTGAGGCCTTCACATAAATATATTCAAAGCTTAAATAAAAACTTTTGGGAATAACAATAAAAGGTTTCTTTACTTAAAATGCAATTTATTTGCAATAAAAGTCTTTTAAAACTTGTATATTATTACTTCTAACTGTTCTTCAATGTACCACAGAAACATAGGCGGCAAATTTGTGCAAACAACACTTGTGTGATTTGTAAACCTTTTGGCCGTGACTGAATAAATATTTATATTTTTGTCCATATTTCCCTGAACGACAGTAAAAAACACAAGACAAACACACATAAACAATAGGTTTAACCTGTGAAAACAACCATCCAAGTGCGTTCCCCAACATGTTTTAATTCACAACCCCATTTTTATCACAGTGAGGGCACTATGGTGGATTCTACGGTGGGGGCGGGTCCTTTAGGTCCATTAGAACCAACACAACTCACCAAACCCAGTGTAAAACTACCACCACCACAGAACAAGAGTGAATCTACCAGCGGACACATCCCTAGGGTGCAATAAATACCTCCGATATCTTTCCGAGAAAGGCCGCCTGTTGCAAGAGAGAGAGGGGTTGCAGCTGGTAAAACCTCATTATGCAGAATTCTAAGAAAGGCTAATTCGTTACATAAAGGACGGTTAACTAGTTCTACTGTAGCCGATCATATGGTCAGAGTTAAAGGGATTTGGCCTTCTACTGTACGGAGGATTACTGGAGAAGTTGTGGGAAGTAGGGCACTACCTCAGCATTGCATCAGTACGTCATGTGCACCACATCCCACAAAACCTTGTGCAACACAGCACAGATCTGGGAACAGCCGAGTCTGTGTGCTGACTAAGCTATGAAAATAAACCACGTAACTTTACACCAATAACAGGAAAAGACGTACAGTTTGAGGGGAATCAGTGATACTTACATACATATACCGGGCCATCTATGCAGGAGGAAGAAGGTCATAAATAAAGTATGTGAAGCACAAGTAGAACCGTTTACACACAGACTGAAACACTGGTATTCTGTTATTTATGAACGCATTTCAGGTCTGTGTCTGTTATATTTACTAGTTGGAATGACTTAAATGATTAGAAATAAAAGAATATAATTTTAAAAAAGTGTTTTAAGGACAGATTAATGTTTATGATGAAGCTGAATTTTATATAATAAGATTGAGCAAATGGATAAGTTTCTTTAAATACAATGAATGTGTGGTCCGTCTCATAGTCCTGTGAAATATTACATAAACGGCTGCTCTAAAAATGTAATTAATGAACTTGATTGTTATTTAATACCTGTAACTTACCTAAATTATCATTGCTATTAGATTGTGAGTATTATCTGTTGCTGATTGTTGTATGTTATGTTCTGTTTGACAAAATCATAAACGACCAATAAAAAACAAGTGTCAAAAAATAAGTCAATAAATAAATAAAAAAGGATGTGTTTTTTTCTGTGTTCCAGAAGTAAGAACAGAACTGGGAGAGAAATCTGGTTCCACTGCATTTTACTACGAGTTTCATGTATGTTTTTAATGTGGATGTATGACTGAGATTTCTACTTTCTGTAACATCTGTTGCTCCTGTTTTGGCCAGAACGCTCTGGAAAAGAGATTTTTAATCTCACAGAGTAACTTTTTTACTGGATAAATACAGACTAATAATAATAATAATAATAATAATAATAATAATAATAATAATTTTACAAATCTAAAATTAACAAAATAATACATTAACAACATAACCCAAAAAAAGAACAAAGATGACCAAAACAAACAAAATGAGCATGTATGTAATATAACTTTTTTGTACATTTTTTCTTCCAGAGTGTTTTACCTTGTTTTTCCTATGTCTGGGAAAGAGACATTTAATCTCAAGAAGCATTTTTTTCCCTGGTTAGATAAAGGTTATTATTCTTATTATTATTATTATCATCATCATCATCATCACCAACACTACTACTACTACTACTACTACTACTACTACTACTACTACTACTACTACTACTACTACTACTACTAATAATAATAATAATAATAATAATGATAATAATAATAATAATAATAATAATCCAACAAAATTAACAAAATAATTAAAAAAAAATCTAAAATAAAAAAAATGCATAAATTAAATCAACAACATAATCCAAACAAAAGAACAATGGTGAAAAAGAAAAAAACAAAATAAAATGTTTTTTCTATGTCTAGAAAAGAGACTGCAAAGATTTTTAATCTCAGATTTTTTTCCTGGTTAAATAAAGGTTATTATTATTATTTAATTTATTATTATTATTTAAATTATTATTATTATTATTATTATTATTATTTAAATTATTATTATTATTATTATCATCATCATCATCATCATCATCATCATCATCATCATCATCATCATTAAATTAATTTTTTATAATTATTATTATTTTTATTATTAAATTATTATTATTATTACTACTAACACATGATCATTTCTGTAAACCGTTGTATTTGTATACTCCAGAGCTAGTTGCTGTGTTACTTGTGTGTGTGATTACCTGCAGACTCGTGCTCTGGTCAGAGAAAGGCGAGCTGAAGAAACATGTGACAATGCTCATGACGGTCTCAGTTACATAACGCTCCAGCATGGTGTCCGCATGCTTCCTGTCGCTGGTGTTGTTGCACACCTAGGCAAACACAGAACAGATATGAGCATGACGCACAGCCAATGGCTCACACTTCCTGCATGTGGGCTACAGGTGGCATATGTTCACAACACGCTGCCGTGACATAATCGACTCCCAATGACACAAAACACTGACACAGTTCAAGTTCAACGTTGTCCAATGTGTGGCGTCTTACCCGACAAATGTCCACCAGGAAGTTCTCAAACAGCTTCCACATGTGGTTCGAGGTGTAAATCTCCTTCATCTCCACCTCGGTGTCCACGTAGCAGTGGTTCAGAAAGTTGATATAAGCGATTTTCACCTTCAGCCATGGACAAAAATAAATACAGTCAATCAAACTAATAAAGGGGATCCTGCAGAACCTACATTCATGTCTCACATCGTATCTGCAGTAGGCGTGTGCATAGGAAAGAATCTGGTGATCTGCTAAAGACGTTCATTACTGCAATCAGATTCTATTTTTTTGTTTTGTTCTTGTTTTGTTCTTTTGTGCAGATAACAACATAAAATATTACCTTGTCTGAACAAAAGAAAAAAATAGAATATGAATCTGGTGAAAGTCTTTACACCCTCCTGATGTTATCGACTGAACACAATAAAATGAATGAATAAAAGCCGTTGTTCCCACCTCGGGGATGCAGTCTTCATGTGTGACGACCCGTACGATATCATCCAGAGGAAGCAGCGAGTTGCATTTGATCTCCGTGTAGACGTTCTTGCCCTCGGTGCAGACGGCGAGCAGCTCCACCAGGTGGATGTGGTACATCAGCGGGCTGTTTTCATCCATACGGTCCCGCTCGGATCGCATCATCTGGACCAGCGTCTGGAAGGAGGCGCGGTCGTTGTAGAACACCAGGACGTCCTCACCAGAGTTCACCAGCTGAGGAGAACGGATGACGTTAGTAGTGGAGTATCACCGACACCAGCACTGTCACATGACTATTGAACAGTTCTCTGGAAACACCCCCCCCCATCATCACACCATGTGCATGTGCAATTATATTCAAAATGTGTACGTAATATTTAAATTTAATTTTAATGTATATAAATAGATGTCTTTTTCTCTTTATGTTTCACACTATTTTCAGCTCGTCTTCCCTGCACTTTATTTTGTGTATTTGCTGATGTCAACAACACAACAGGGTCAATGACATCTTATCTCATCTTGGTCTTAGTCTTAACTTATTTCATGTTTGTCTTATTTAGTCTTTGTCTTATTGTAGATCATTCATTTATCAGACAGAGGTCGGTGTTTGTTTACCTGCTTAATCGGTCTTGTTTTATTTCATCTTAGGCTCATTTAGTCGTGCGTTACTTAAGTCTTAATCTCATGTGATTTAGTCTTAGTCTTGTCTCAGTCTTATTTAGTCTTTCCTTATATAGTCTAATCTTATTTAACCTTGTCGTATTTAGTCTTGTTTTATTTTATCTTAATCTTGGTTTATTTAGTCTCATGTTATTTAATCTCATTTTATTTAGTCTTAGTCTTGTCTTATTTGGTTTTATCAAATTTAGTCTTATCTAATATAGTTTTGTCCAATTTAGTCTCATGTTATTTAATCTCATCCTATTTAGTCTTATCTTATGTAGCTTTGTCTTATTTAGTTTTGTTTCATTTTGTCTTAGTCTCATTTTATTTAGCCAAATGTTATTTAATCTCATTTTATTTAGTCTTGCTTTATTTAGTCTTAGTCTTGTCTCAGTCTTATCTTATTTAGTTTTGTCTAATTTAGTCTTTCCTTATATAGTCTAATCTTATTTAACCTTGTTGTATTTAGTCTTGTTTTATTTTATCTTCGTCTTGGCTTATTTAGTCTCATGTTATTTAATCTCATTTTATTTAGTCTTAGTCTTGTCTTATTTGGTTTTATCAAATTTAGTCTTATCTAATATAGTTTTGTCCAATTTAGTCTCATGTTATTTAATCTCATCCTATTTAGTCTTATCTTATGTAGCTTTGTCTTATTTAGTTTTGTTTCATTTTGTCTTAGTCTCATTTTATTTAGCCAAATGTTATTTAATCTCATTTTATTTAGTCTTGCTTTATTTAGTCTTAGTCTTGTCTCAGTCTTATCTTATTTAGTTTTGTCTAATTTAGTCTTTCCTTATATAGTCTAATCTTATTTAACCTTGTTGTATTTAGTCTTGTTTTATTTTATCTTCGTCTTGGCTTATTTAGTCTCATGTTATTTAATCTCATTTTATTTAGTCTTATCTATGTAGTTTTGTCTCATTTAGTTTTGTTTCATTCTATCTTAGTCTCATTTTATTTAGCCTAATGTTATTTAATCTCATTTTATTTAGTCTTGCTTTATTTAGCATTAGTCTCGTCTTGGTCTCATCTTATTTAGTTTTGTCTAATTTAGTCTTTTCTTATAAAGTCTGATTTTATTTAACCTCATCTTACTTAGTCTTGTTTTAGTTTGTCTTCGTCTTGGCTTATTTAGTCTCATGTTATTTAATCTCATTTTATTTAGTCTTAGACTTGTCTTTGTCTTATCTCATTTAGTCTTAGTCTTATCTTATTTAATTAAAGTCTTTCCTTATATAGTCGTATCATATTTAGTCTGGTCTTATTTAGTCTTGGTTTACTTAGTCTCATGTTATTTAGTTTTGTCTCATCTTATTTTGCTTCATCTTGTCCATTTTCTGTGTTTTGAGACTCACCTCGGCCATAACGATGTCCTGACACTTCTTAATAAACTTATTTTCAGCTTTTACGATCGTCTGCAGGAACTTCAGATACTGGACGTGTCGACCGTGAGACTCGATGCAGTGGACGAAGTGCTGAACCACGCGCTCGCTGATTTCACTGCAGAGCTGGAAGTTATTCATGAAGATGTGCTGCATGGTGACAGCCTCCAGGATCTGACAACGACAGGGAGGAAGTTCAAACATCACCAGAAACCGTCTGCAACGTTAGCCTGAGGTAGCCGTGTTTGTTCCTCACCCCTGGGTTGAGAAAGAGGTTGATGTGCTTGTGCAGTAGAGCCTGGTTCTGCTGATTTCCTGCACAGAAGTTCTGCAGGAACTCGTGAGCCAGTTTCATGATCTCCTGCATTCGGACGTCCTCACCCTGTTACACAGACAGACACATCAGTGGTATCACACTCATTTTAGTTTAGGAGTCACGTTTAGCCCAATTTGATCTCTAGTGGGTTGGACCAGTAAAATAATATCAATAACCTATAAATAATAATAACAATAATAATAATAATAACAATAATAACAATAATAATAACAATAATAATAACAATAATAATAATAATAATAATAATAATAAAAATTTTCTCTTTGTTTTAGTGTAATTAAAAAACAACAAACCCTGCCCCTCAGTCAGTAATAAGCTAAACTGTGCAATAATAACCTACCAGTATGTGCAATATATATTTGTGCAATAACTTATTTATGAATATGTATGTTTATATATATATATCACATGCAAATCCATTTATCTAATACTCCTTTTATTCTCTTCTTTCTTCCTTATTCTGTCCTCCTGTAAACTGCAGCACTATGGAGTCCAGGAAAAATTTCCCCACGGGGACAATAAAGTATATTTTATCTTATCTTTTATCCTTAACTCACACATATTACAACTTATTTTGGCAATGATCCAACTGATGTCATCATGTTTATGCATGTGCTGATGTCAACATATCAGTTGCCTCTACATATGTGCCAAGTTTGAAGTAAATTGCAACAAAATGGATGTTTTTATAGACATTTGACATTTCACCACTTATAAGTAAAAAGGAAAAAAGGATTTTAAAAAATTCATAAAATTTTGGGAACTTAACCTAATTTTCCCAAAATGTAATCACATCTTTTCTGCATCACTGGTAATCTATAAACTTAATTTGATATGAATTCAACCAAGTTTTGCTGCTACAGACATGTGAAATTTCACCCATTATAAGTAAATGGGGGAAAAAAAGGTTTAAAAATTTCATTTAAAAAAAACAAAAAAACAATTGAAACTTTGACCTACTTATCTCAAAATGTAATCACATCCATTCTGAGTCTGTGACAATATAGTAGCCTAATTTGGTTTGAATTCAACCAATAGTTTTGCTGCTAGAGTGTTAATAAACAAAGAAATGGAACTAAAAAAAACAAAAAAAAATTATGGGGTAACTATGAATATATTTCCATTTGCAAGCTATAATTTCACAAAAAAGATGTGAATAACCTGAAAGCAGAAATTTTGTAAGAAAAATAAGTTAAATTTGAACAATATTATGCCTTTATTATCATTATACATGTGCATTCCACTGAATGTGACACAAACATTAGATAACAGGCATAACACTGATAAAATGTTGGAGTCTGGAATTAAAATAAGATCAATTTCTACAATATTACAACTCAGATTAGTATTACTCACACAATTTACAGATCAAAGTAGATCTAGAAATACACAAAACATTTAGTAACAGGTAGAATATTGGTAAAATTGGACTTTATTTCAGGTTGTTCATATTTGTTTAGGTTACTCGCATTTTATTGTGAAAGGGTAGTTTGTAAATGTAAATATTTACATCGTGTAATGTTATTTTTTGCACATTAAACCAAGAAAAAAATGTGAAGTTGTTTTTATTTATAGGTTATTATGCTATTATTTTACTTGAGCTCACATTGGGCTGTATGTGACGAGACATCCTTGATCGTTATAATCTTCTGCGGAATATTTGTACTTCCTGAATTCATCCCACAGGCTGGATTGGAAGCTTGGGTGGGCCGGTTTGGGCCCACGGATCACACAGATGAGTGTAAATGTGGCATATTTGAGGTGTTTAGTTGTGGGTTTGTACCTTTTCATATGGGATCTGTAGGAGCTCCAGGACCACACTGTGAGCTCCCATGTTCCTCAGTAACCTCTGCTGCTGCTTCTTACTCTTCTTCCCTGAACTTCCCTCCTGGACACACAGCTTACTGAGCCTCAGCAGGATCTGAACACGCACACAGTCAGGATTGAGTGTAAAACCAGCAAAGCACAAATATAAGAGAACACACTGTGGAAATGCAGAAGATCATACCTCTTTAACAACCCTGTAGTTGTAGCTGCTGGTGCTTTCGGTTTTCTTCTTGTCCAGGGAATCACACTGTTAAACATGGAGCAAAAATGGAGAAAAAAAAAATATGTTGAACATATTAATTCACATACACTGATATACAGAGAGAAAGGGGTTTTAATGATGTCATTCCAGTGTAAGATATATTAGACACCAACTGAATATGCAGATTTAGTTGATGACTTTCTTTATATTTCTTCTTTTTTTACGTTTTCTTTTTATTGTTTCTTTTTTAAGAAAATGTAGCAGATATGAACATACAGAAGAAAGAAAAAGAAAGATTAGAAGGATAAGAAGGAATGATGGAAGGAAGAAAAACTAAAATATACAAAAAGCTAACACTATATTACTGATAGAAGCTATTTGTGTGTGTATATAAATAAATAAAAGGATCTATTCAGGTATATAGTAGATGTATGAGGTCGAATTAAAAACAAGGTACATAAAATATTCACTATCATTAACTCTTCTACTGGCTGATTACTGTCAGTTGTAACAAATGCCCGTTAGTTCAGGTCAGTACCTTCTTCTTGCTGTCAGACTCTGATGGTCCATCTCCATCCATCCCATCTTCTCCTTGCCTCTTATAAACCCACAGTTCAGATTTCTCCACAATCGATCGCAGCTGGTCGAGGTCGGACTTGATCTGCTTGTAATTGTCCACGTCCTGACTGGTCACCAGCAGCTGGACCTGGGTTCAGATGCAGGCTGAGTATGAGGAACCCCCCGACGCCCATGTGCAGGTGGTGTTGGAAGTATTAACGAGCTGATTCCTACCTGTTTAAAAGCCATGAGGACCTCCTGTCTCTGGCTGAAGTGTCTGAAGAGCAGGTGAAGGGCTCCGGACACGAGGGGCGGGTAGTCGTGCATGGTCAGGTGCAGCAGGACTCTGAGGAAGGTCCGGCCACCGTGGTCATCCAGGTCCAGCGGAGTGTTCTCCTCACTAAAAACACATTAAGTCATGAAGACCCAAACATCCACTAGTGACTAAACCCATCTATTTATCTACAATGTTTAAAAAAAGAGTGATATCGTCACCTTCTTAAAAAAAATTGCCCAAGTCATTTAATTCTCTCACGTTCCATGTTTGACTGTTGTTTGTATGTCAGTAGTCATCTGTTGTTAGTATAACTGTTTTGATTAAAGTTGTTAGTAAATATCATATATTCAACAAATGGTTCAGTTTTTTGTGTTTCCTGAAAAATCTGAAAAAAAAATGACATTGGTGATTATTTTAAGGCGTCGATATTTTGCTTTTTTCTAATGGAATGATGCATTTTCACACATGTCCCTGTGCTCTACATCAGTGGGTCTCAATTCTGGTCCTCGTGACCCCGTGTCCTGCATGTTTTGGATCTGTCGCTCTTCCAGCACACCTGAATCAATGAATGATCCACCCATCATCCAGCTCTGTAGAAGCCTGATAACAATGTAATGGCTTCCAGGTGTGCTAGAAGAGGGAAATCTCTAAAACATGCAGGACACGGGGTCACGAGGACTGGAGTTGAGAACCACTGATCTCCATAAACTGTAAATGCTCTGCTTGGGTCTGAATTCTTCATTCATTCATTCATTCATTCAACTCCACAGGTCCATCTTCAACCTTGTTTCTGAGTAATGACACCAGAAAGGTGTTTTGGAGTGCCGGCCCTTTAAATGCACATGAGCCACTTCAAGCCCCGCCCCCTCCAGGTTGTTGACTGTATTTTCTGTCCCGTTCAACAAACAACTCAACATTTAAGGCTCAAAGTTTGGGCATATTTTCAGTTTTTACTACAACTACTGCTGCTGACCTTACATGTGCAAATGTCATGATGTAACAAGTTATAGACACAAAAAATTAAGCAGGAATTAAAACAGGTTGTAGAAACCCATTCGATTTTTCTCAAAATTCATATAAATTTAGCTTTGTGGCACCTGGAGGGTTCAAATTCAAACTTTATCAACTATCAGGGTCACATAATATACACAAATAAATGAATAAAAGACTAATAAAAATGGGTTTAGCAAAATATGAACCCATTAATACCTGTTGATCCACAAACCCCATCAATCCATGTAAATAATTGCTATAAAATGTAGTTTTTCCACCTTTTCATGGTCATCAGATATTGACCCATTTGGACATTCAGAGGCTCCATAGTTACCATGGAAACACCATCATCTTCTACAATATTGATTCACCAGTAAAACCCATGGAGTTTAATCAATGACAGTGGATGGACACACTTGTTTTTACATTCAGTTATTGATATATTTGCTGAAAATTTGACTTTTTCCTTCAGTTTTCTTGGTTTTGATATAATAACCTTTGAATTTACTCTGAGTTTTCATGAACATCTGCTTTAAATGTAACTTAACTATAGGAAAATGCATGATTTATGGTGGAAAATGCAAAATAGAGAGGATAATAGTATAATAAATGGTGGTATTTAAGGTTAAATGGAGAGAAAGATTCATTTGGAAACTGACACAAAAGTAGAACTGGGTCTTTATGGGTCAAGTCATAAAGTCTCTGTTGTGAAGACGTTCTGAGGTAAAAGGGAGTGAATTACCTTCCTCCAAAGATCCCCTCAGCCTGTTCTTCGATGTTCTCAAAGTCAAGATTTCCTAAAAAGTAAAAACACAAATCATTACTGCAAAGAAGGACCATATTTTAAGCATTGAAAAGCACAACTTATCACATGACCCTCAATTACAATCTGACAAAACAGGAAAATCTAATATACAGTAAAATAACACAGTTGTTGTCGTACAGGATTGTATATAGAATGGGTTGGTTGACAGAATTATCATAACCACGCAAAAAAAAAAAAAAAAAAAAATCCAATAAAATGATTTAGGCTTTTCTTTCACATACACCGTCTATTTCTTTTGAAATTTCAGAACAATTTTCCCAGAATTTTTTTTTTTTTTTTTTGTAATATCACTGAAAATGCCATAATTTCATATGCTAACTGCCAAAGCTTGCCAGACTTAGCAACAGTAACTAAGGGGGGCGGAGCTTAGTGAGGGATCAATTGAGAGTGTAAGCAAATGTAGAAACAGACTGAGGAGCCCCATGAGAAAGGCGAAGTTAAAAAACAATCGAAAACAGAGGAAAATACCTACACAATACCTACATTTCAACATCTTAATGCTAATTATTGTAAGTCATGTGATTCCATACCTGGCATCTGACCCGGGACATTATTGGATCCATTCTGGACGTTGGTGGTTTCAGCCTGTTGGTTGTTTTCATCAAACTCGCGTTTAAAGATGCAGAGCAGACAGGAGATTCTGTAGTCGAGTCGTACGTTCAGAATGAACTGAGGGAGAAAAACAATGGAATAAAGCCCCCATTAAAGCAACAGTAATTAATTGAACTGTAAATAGCATGTAAAACAATGATAAGAGAGTTTAAAACAATGGCAAAATATAAAGAAATTAAGTTGGATGAAGCAATGACAGAGAAAAAAAGCAATTTAATGATAAACCCAAGTAATGTCAGATACAAGTGAAACATCTGGAACACACCGACTGAAGTAAATTATTAAAAATAAATATTACATGTACAAAGAATAAATACAACAACATAATTTATTATTATAAGAGGTCAGTTTAAACCAGCCTCCTGATACAAATATAAGACTGATCTGGTCTTCTGTTTTACCTGCAGGATCTCGATGATCTTCAGCTTCGTGTCCATGACCATGATGTCTTCTCTCTCCGGCTCCGTCTGGGTTTTAACCACGTCGCCTTCAGGCTGATGAGTGGGTGTGGTTGGCAACAAACCGCCCCCTCGCAGAACCACCTGGGTCATCAGTTCGCCAACACCATGGATGGACTTCATCACATTACTGCCTCCTGCAAAAAGGATCAAGATTTATGTCAGATTTAGAGAATGATCCAATCTGTTGTTCTTCTCTGCAGGGATGAATATGTCGATACCACGTTCTAATCAAGTGGTGTCAGACTCATTTTAGTTTAAGGGCCACATTCAGCCCAACATGATCAAGTGGGTCGGAGCAGTAAAACAACAACAGTGAAAAAAGTACAATTACAGTATGAAAATGTTTACATCGACAAAACGTCCTTTAAACAAGTGGTGGCAGGCACAACAAACCCCGCCCCTCGCACATATTGTAGCTTATTTTGGTATCGATCCAGCTGATGTCGTCATGTCGATGTGTGTGCTGATGTCAGTATATCAATTGCCTCAAGATATGTATAAAGTTTGAAGTAAATTGAAAAAAAATATATATATATTTTTTTTTTATCCCACAGGCCCAGACTGGACCCTTTGAGAGACCGGTTTTGGGCCACGGGCCGTATGTTTGGCACTCCTGTTTTAGGTGATCAGAGAAGAACGATGACAGGGAAATAGAGTAGAAGAAGACGAAGAATGAAAGTAATTCAGTACATGTAAAATTTCTCTATTTCAAGTAAAAATCTGTGAAGATTATCGAGAAAATGTACTTCAAGTGCAAAAAGTAGACAGTGTGCAGTAAAATAAATATTATACACGATGTCTTTGGACTCATTTTACCACCATATTACTTAAATCAGTGTTTCCCAGCCTTTTTTGAGCCACGGCACATATTTTACATAAGAAAAATCACAAGGCACACTACCAAACAAAAATGTCTTGTGGGAGTGGGGTTGGATCAAGAAACCTGAGAGGGGTGTGTCAGTGACCCCTCAGACAGACCCCCGGATTGAGGTCCATTGTATAATAGTATAATAACTGTATAATCATGGGTAACTGTCACGTCTGTTTTATGTTTGTCTCATCAGTTCCCGTTTTATTTTGTTAAGTTTCCCTCCTGTGTCTTGTCCTCAGTCTTTACTTCCTGTTCCTCGTGTTTTCCCTCCAGAATTGATTACCCTGGTGTGTCTTGTTAACCACCTGTGTCTAATTGTCTCCCTTGTGTGTTTAAGTCTCCGTCTGTTTTCTGTCCAGTGCGAGTTCGTCACCCTCATCTGAGTAAGTCACAACTAACGTACCTATCTGAGTTCTGTTTTCCGTGTATTGACCTGTTTTGTCCACCGACCCAAGTCTGTTGCCTGTTACCCTGCCTGTGTTTTTTGGACTTCTGAGCCCGTCTTCTCCCTGCCTGGTTTCAACGCCCGTTTATGGATCTGGTTCTGGACCCCCATCTCCTTAAACAGTATTTGCCTCGGCCTCATCGCTGTCTGTACTTCTGCCTGCCCATTTGTCTTTTTGTGTTTTTGACTTCTTGCCTGTCCCCTGACCGAGAGCCTGTCTGCCCCTGGATTTGGTGACTGATAGTTTGATTACCTGGCATATGAACCTCCGCCCAAACCCTGACTACGCCTCTGGATTATCCCCATAGAGCTCAGAAGAAGATCAGCTTCAGTATCTTTCTGATTGTATAAATAAACTTCACATTACCTCTTACTCTGATCTCCCGAGTAGATCTCTGTATTTGAGTCCTAATTCTGAGCAGAACCTTGTCAGTAACTCATGAATCCACACATTAGTCAGAAGGGCTTTATCAACAGAACGCACCACATCAGGGCTCACTTTCTTTTTTTTTTTTTTTGCAGAGGTTAACGGCAGACTGTTGTAGAGTGGATCACTGGTCGTATATATCTATATCACACTGCTTGCTTACAGCACTAATGAGGTGAAATTGGATCGTTTTCCACGGCACACCTGATGACTTCTCATGGCACACTAATGTGTCACGGCACACTAGTTGGGAAACACTGACTTAAATGATGGGTTGAGCTGATTTATGGTTCATTATTTATACAAATACAAGATAATCATACGATATAAAGACAATTATTGCTGTATGTTTGACACCCCTTTTCTAATCAGTTATAGGTTAATGAGCCATCCATATTAATAAAGTATGTTGATTAATAAAGTGTAATTTGTGAATGCCACCTTTGTTTTCCTCGCCCTTCTCCATCTTGTTTATGGGGTAGATGGTGCTGACATGAACACAGTCTAAAATGTTCAGTAATATCTTCGTCAGTCGAAGTAGGTCGCTGAAGTTGTAGAAACCGAAGTAGATGAGGTTTCTCGCCAAGTTTACGACCTACAGGAGCAAATATCACAAACATGATTTATGTTTTCATTAAACCGATGTGACTCGTCATTTGTTCACGTCGATCCCGAGGAGGCCGTACCTCGAAGGTGAGCTTGTTTTTCTCCTTGTCAGAGAAGGGAATGTTTTGTGAAACCACCTCACGCAGGTAATTTTCCACAAAGTCCATGGTGAGGCAGAACCGCTCTTTGATTTCATCCCTGGAGGTTCCATCGTTGTCGTAGCTGAAGGTTAGAATGAAAGTTACATCCAAGACACGTTCCGAGACTCTGAGGTCATCGCTAAGAAAAAGGGAAATAAACTTACTCGTCAATCGCAATTTTTGAGGGAATCTCGGACCAAAGACGAGCGTATTTGACGGGCGTGACCTGTTCCTGAGGGTCTCGGTCCACGTGCATGTGCAGCATCAGGCGGCAGAAGGACGCACGGAGGTCAAAGGGCAGGTCTTCATCAGACATACAACGCAGGATCAGATCCACATCCAGCTGACCCGAGATCTTATTAATGGCCAGGTACTGACGGTCCAGACACATCCTGGCAAACAGGTTCAGCTGACACCTGTGAGGAAATAAAATATATGACCGGAACTATCCCGCAGTATCAGAAGCAGAGATGGGAAGTAATGAAGTATAAGTACTTTGTTACTGTACTTAAGTAGATTTTTTTTTTTTAGCTATCTCTACTTTAACTGGGTATTTATTTTTAAAGGTAATTTTACTTTTACTCCCTACATTTTTGCATAAATATCTGTACTTTATACTTCTTACATTCTCAGAATAGACTTGTTACTTTTTCAAATTAAACGCCACCTCTGATCAGAAATAAATTCCACTTCATCTTTATGATCTTTGAATGTTAATTTGTGACTGAAACCAGCAAAAACCTCATTATCTGGACAGGATAATTGTGTAGTTGTATGACTGTCATGGGGTTCCACAAGGTTCACTCCTGGGTCCTGTCCCATTTACAATAGAATATAAAATGGATAGTAAATTTCAATAGATACCTGTATGAAGAGGCCTCAGTTTGTTAAATCTAACATTCCAATAATTTCTGGGTCTAAAATACACAACATTTGAAACATACAATGGACATATCAGAAAGACCAAAAAGTAAAATTGATAAAGATGAACTAAAAACAAAGACAACTACTTAAAAACAGGAGCACCTGTACGGAAAATAAGAAGCGATTAAGGATTTAAATTGTCCTAATGATAAAAGTGCGGTATGTTTCAGATGGCGTAGGAGAATATTCAAGGTTTCAGATGCACAGAAAAAAAATCTGGACTTTCCCAATTCAGGAGGAACCGAAGGAACCTGCAGTGTGAGAGCCAGGCCTTTGAGCGAGTGTGATTGTTATGACCCTGGATCATAATTTGTGTATTTCTGTATTTTCTGTGTAGTGTGTGTGTGTTTTCCGCCAGTCCTGTAGGGGTGCTGTGTGTGTGTGTGTGTGTGTGTGTGTGTGTGTGTGTGTGTGGGTTTTGCAGGAAGTGACAGCGGATTGGAGGACCA
>JAQQZY010000023.1:38468392-38480449 GCA_030068375.1 Ostorhinchus rueppellii | reverse complement strand
AGTAGCTGGGATAGGCTCCATGTGACCCCCGTGACCCTAGTGAGGATAAAGCGGGTATAGAAGATAAATGAATGAATGATCCTCTGTATTTTGTGCGTTAACAGTAAAAATCTGGTATTTTCCCATATTTAATTTACCGACCATGTAGATGTCCACAAAAGCTCAGATTGAAGTTAATGGTTAATCTATCAGAAACAAAGAAAACTGAAGAAAAAGTGACTTTTTCAGCAAAATACATATTTAACTTGATATAAACCCAGTGTGTCCGTCCACTGTCATTGATCCAACTCCATGTGTTTTACTGGTGAATCAGTGTTGGAGAAGATGATGGTATTGCCATGGTAACTGTGGAGCCTCTGAGTTTCTAAATGGGTCATATCTGATGACCATGAAAAGATGATCAACTACATTTTACACCAATTATTATTTACATGTATTGATGGGATTAGTGGATCAACAGGTATTAAACAGTTTAGATCAGTAGATGCTTTTGCTCATCAGTGGCTGTTTAGGTCTGTGAGGTGGACCCAACTCTATGTCTTCATCAGCACTTTGGTCTAGTTAATCTACAGTCATGGAAAAAATGATTAGACCACCCTTCTTTTCTTCAATTTCTTGTTCATCTTCATGCCTGGTACAACTAAAGGTCCATTTGTTTGGACAAATATAATGAAACAACAAAAATAGCTCATAGTAGTTTAATTTCAGAGCGGATATCGATCCATTTAACATGTTTTCTTGATAAAAACCAAAACCACTTCAGTTCTTACATCAATATCTATGGCATTGTACTGACAAAAGCAGTGCTTTTAGACATTCCATATTTTCTTTTCTGTCTGTTTTAATCGCATGACACACACAGGAGTTAGGATTGGATTGCATAACCATTGTTTCTGATGACTTTTGATGGGCTAATAATTTTTTCCATGTTATAGACTTGTTTTTGATAGCATGGAAAGGCCCTGCTCCAACTAAGAATCCAACCTAAAACCTTTCAGTTGTGAAGATCTGTCCTTCTACTTGAGTAAAAAAGCTGCACTAGGCTCATATTATGGATGGTACCAGACCAACATTAGCTTAGAAATGGAGCTAACTTATGTCAACAAACATGTGCCTCCTTGCACTAAACAAATTCTAACACAAAGGTATCAATTCCTAGACCTTCATCATAATTCAATGTAGTACAGCTATGAAAAGAAAGAGCTTTTGAAGATGTAAAATGCACATGAAACAAAATGCAAAAGCAACATCCTGGAGTCGATGAGCCGTCTGTTGTTCTCTGTTATAGTGGTAGAGCGTTTGTCTCAATTCCAGCTGTAATTGAGGAGAAAAGGGGCGGAGAGAGCATGCAGGAGACTGAGCACGTTGTCATGGGAGACCAAACGGAGATGGTTTGATTGCACCACAAAGCCCAGAGCTGTCAGTCAACATCAGAAACAAACAGAGCTCCGGACTCCCGCTGGAGATCCACTTTTTTAGACAGCGAGCAACTGAGATCAGGATTTGCATTATGGTGAAGTTACGGACCTTGAAGCGACATTAACAAGCTCCAAATAACTCGGCAACAGCCTTCAGAAAAGCTCCTTATAATGAAACAGGGATATGAAAATACACCGTGAGGCACTCTGGAGTTATTTGCGGTGTCAGTTGTGTTGTTCGTTTCATAACAGATGCAGAAAATGGTGAGAATCTGAGGCAAGGAACACTGCAGATTGTAGGTGCTATAACTGCCCATTATCCATAATCACCATCTTCTCTGATCAGCTTTATTCTTCTGAAACAAACTCCCAGCGTTCCCTCTTTGACTTGGTTCACTTGTCTACTAAAACCTAACAAGATGCGAATGAGACATCCAGGAACAACATCCTCTTTCTCCATTTTGAGCGACTAATTCCTTTGTTTTTGAAGCCACTGTATGTACTCGAAGGCATATTGTGCAGTAATTATATTCTTCTGGGAGTAGAATGTAAATTATTCCAGATAATTGCTTTGCAGAGCCAAACACACTGCAGTCTGCATCTTCCCCCCTCTATCAACACTTACAGTAAGTCACAAATGAACACCTACAGCTACGCCCATCACACTCAACTTATTAAAATCCTAATGAAACACCTTAATTTAAGATGATTATTTTTCAAGCTTATAAACATTTGCTTCCACGTCGCTCCAAAGCACAATCATTAAAATCTATAAACACAAATTAAATACACAGTATAAAAATGACAGTCCTGACATCAGTGTTTAAAAAATATGAGGAAAGAAGATTTTATTTAATTTGCTCCTCAATAAACAACATGTTTGTGTGTGTAAACCACAACAAAACCAGTGATTGTAGACATATTCTAGCAAAATAAGAAAAGAAATATTTATGAAACTAAAAAAGCCTTACATCTACTAACCTAGTTAATAACATTCATATTTCTATTGCTGGTTTACAGTAGTCGCTCTGCAAACGTAAAGTCAAAATCAAACATAATGTTAATTAATGTACAAAAAAGTAACTGAAATCATAGCTGATACAACATTACAGAAGTAATTGCTAACATTATTCAATAGACGGTATATCAAGTCTAAATGTACTTCGTCAGCTTATATTTTAGTCAATAGACAAATTAGTATATATATTTCAGTGCACAACAGTCAACAGTGAAACTGTTTTACAAGAGAAAGAAAGATTGCAGTCTCTAACAGTTCTGCCAGAGAAACATGTCAAAAACAGGTTGGATTTCAGCTTCTGCTTTGCTCACGCTCACTGAACCCGTGACAATACTCATGCTGTGTTCATCAAAACAAGTACTAAAAATAAAGCACAGTGACTACTAAGTCCAGGAAGCTAAACAAAGCTGCCATATTGAGTGTTAAATTGGGACGAGAGGTAAAAAGGCAGTTTGCTAAACTAAAATCCGAAATGTCGATTTGACATTTGCTTCAAAGAGCAAGTCTTAGAGAAGAGAAGAAAACAAAGAAGCAACTTGAGCGAGAATCCACTCAGTTCACTTTTACACAAAGAAGCAAATATGTATATTTGTGCTCCTGAAGGAAACATGTCTATTCTGGATCTTCTCACCACATGTAATAGCTCCGTGTGGTGTCGACCTGGCTGGGTTTGGTCTCTGACGAACCCTCCTTTTCCTTCTCACTGTCTGCCTCCCACAAGTTGATAAGGGGAGGGTACAGCTCATTCAGTGGTATTGAAGAGGTTTTCTGCATGTACTTTTTCAAGGAATGGTGGTAGTTTTTTCTCTTCCACCTCTTAGCAATGTATACTCCAAGGGAAGCCAGGCTGATGATGGCAAACATCGTCCCCATAACAGCTGCCAGAGCAGTGTTCGTCCCCTGGTCGGATATTTCCACAGCGAAAGTTGCCTGCTTTGTCGTCACGTTAACACAGGACTTCTGTGTTTGCTGGCGAATGCTGGAGACAGTGAGGCAAACCTCGTACTCGGTTGCTGGTTGAAGGTGCGTGAGGTTGTACTCGTGGACGTCCACAGGTACCCGGGCAGTGTACGTAATATGTGGGTTGTCTATTTTCATAGTTGCTGATGACCACTTGAGGTTAGAAGTCATTACGTTTGAGTTCACCTTCCAGGAAACAAGGATGGAGTGCGACTCAGTCTGTTTTACATAGATCTTCATGAGCTGAGTGCTGTCCAACAGAGTGCCGTTCACCCTTATGGCTATTACTCTTGTGTCGGCTCCTTCTGAATTTCGAGCCACACAGGTGTATCTGCCAGAGTCTTCCACTTGTATGTCGGAGATCCTCAATGTGCCTTCACTGTTGAGTCTGTACTTATCAGACAGCATTTCCACTATCACTCTGTTCCCCATTGGTGTCACCCAGTAGATCTCAGGCTCTGGTTGAGACATAGCTCTGCAGTCCAGGTCTACAGTCATGCCAATGTCCAAGTTGAGGTGGCTGGGGAAGGTATCATGGGAAATCATTGGCAAACATTGGTTCACCAAGTCTTTTTGTAGCACCTCCCGGACATGCATCCCCCTGAGCTCTGCTGGCATGGCACAAAACATGGACAAAGGCTCCATGAAGCGGACGGTGGTTTTGTTGGAGTCCATCCACTGGATGACACAGTCGCAGCGAAGAGGGTTGCTGTGGATGCTGATCTCACGCAGGTTTGGGAGGGCATCTACCGTGGACTGGTAGAGGGAGTTCAGGGCATTATTGTTGAGCATTAGACTTTCCAAGGCTGGAACATCACGGAAGGCCTGTCGGTTGATGAAGGAAAACTTCGGATTGTTTGTAGCCTCCAGTTTGGTGAGTTCAGGAAGGTTGTCCAATGCAAACCGATCAATAGAAACCAGCTCCACCATGTTGTTTATGCCCAGCTCTTTTAATCTCAGCATATTCTTGAAATCTCCTTCCTGAATCTTGTGCACCGGATTTTTGTTCAAATCCAAAAACTTGAGGTTTGGTAGCTTCTGGAGGGCTCTCTGAGGAACTCTGACCAGCTTGTTGTCATAGAAAGAAAGGCTCTCGAGATTGTCAAGCCCCACAAAGGCATTTCCCGGGATGTCTGTTAGATCCATCCCAGCCAAAACAAGGCTTCTAAGATTTCCCAGTGGCTTGAAGTTAAAGTCCATTATTCCAACAACTGGGTTCTCACCAATCATGAGAATCTCTAGATTGGGTGTAGACTCGAACCACTGGCTGTTAATGGTGTTGAGCTTGTTGGAGTTTAGGTGAAGCCTGAGCAGGTTATGGAGCCCAGAGAAGGCATTGGCGGAGATGGTATTGATCTGATTGTGGTTGATGTAGAGCTCCTGCAGGTTGCTGAGGTCCTGCAGACAGTAGTCGGGCATTTCAGTGATCTGGTTCTCCTCCAGGTGAAGGGTGGTGAGCTGGGACATATTGGTAAGGCCAACATCACGGATGCTACTGAAGTTGTTCTGGGACAGGTCCAGCTCGGTCAGGTTGAAAAGCTGCTCCAGTTCCTCGCTGGTCCTCGCGATGTAGTTGCTCTGTAGGAGGAGAACCTGAGTATCGCTGGAGAGGTTCCCCGGGATGCGTGTCAGGCGCAGGTCATTGCAGTCCACGGTGATGGCTTCTCGGTAGGTGGACTGAGGGGTGAACCAGGGCCTGATCTCACATACACAAAGCTGGGGACACTCATTGCTCTGCGCGAAGGATAGTCCAGTCGAAACCAGAACCAGGCCGTAGAATAAGTGGCCCAGAAGACAGCGGTCTAACCTCCGTCTAGCCATGCTGAGGAGGGGCTGATGACTTTTGGAGATGGTGTGTTACAGTCATGTACCAGACTTTCCACTGATGAGGTAGCTCAGTCTGGTGAAAGGGTCAGGGTTTGAGGCCAAGTGTGGGTAACACAAAGATCTTCTGTCGCCAAACAACCTACAAAAGACAGAACATAAATGTGATTAGCATGAGTGAACCCTGTGGTCACAATGAAGACAGTGTATTGTATATAATTAAGTCTTTCTATGCAAGTATTACCCCATTTTACACAATATGTCATGTTTGTTGTAAATGTAGCAATTACCACAGCGACTAAGAACAACAACAACAACAGCAGCAGCTTCCCCCGTATCCTTGTGAGATTCGGAGTTATGTGCAACATCAACAGTTTTGAGAAAACGCAAGTTCAGCTCATTACAATGCATGCACCAAACACTTCTGTGAACTACTTGGAAACAGATCAAATTCCATTGAGGGCTTTCATCTACCCAACAGGCCCATAAGGACTTGATCATTAGTTTCTCTGAACACCATTAAACACGATGAGATATTAGTGCGCGCCATGCCTCAAAGAAAGCAAAAGGAAAAACAAAGATATTCTGGTCTTAAATTTTAATGCAACATCTTCAGCTTTCTGAATTTAGGGCAAACATGAAAAGTTTTCAAAGGCTTCAGCTGTTCCATGGTGATCTGATGCGAGAGGATGTAAGTTAGAGCAGCATTTTTAACTCTAAGAAGACAGAATACGGAAGGTATTTTGGGGTTTATATGAGGTGTGATGAATATGTAGGCTACTCATGCCTGAAAATAAGGAAAAATACAAATTCTGGAAAACAAAAAGTAACCTCATCTCAATACAAGTGACATTATGACTGTAACTATTGATGATATTTATTGTTGATGTACCTGTCAGTGCAAACATACAAGGTATTTTACAGACATAAACATATGTAATCAAGCATCCCGATAAGGCAGATGTGAAAAAATATGGATATCCGCAGTAGATTAGTCACAAATGAAACATGAATGACAGTATAAAGAAACCAAAAAACCCCCCACAAACATACAAAATACACATGTAGATGACCACTTCTGAATGTTTAGTGCTTTAAATGGTTAATCATGGGCCTGAATTCTAAGTACATAAGTAATTTTCTCCATTTTACAGATTTCCCTTACTTTCTCAATCCAAATATTATATGTGGGAGGTTCAGGTTTCAGCCACTTTATACTGATGCATTTAATGGCTGCTCTCAGTAAAATTCAGTTATTTCCCTCTAAACATCTGGGATTACACGTAAAATAGCAAACTTTAATACTTTAGAAAACGTTTGCATATCCTCCCAGAAAGGTCGAATGTTAGGGCACGTCCGCCAATTATTTTTTGATTAATCGATTGGTTTGTAGGATGTCAGAAGAACATCCTTAAAAGTTTGTTCAACACCCAAAATATTCAGTTCAGAAAAAAAAGAAACAATCAAATAAGAAGAAATTAAGATGAGACAAAAGTATGTTTCCTTACACATTGCTCAGATCTATTCAACTAGTGTCTAAACAGTTGGTGGTTAACTTAATAGATGGAAAGTCAATGCTTCATTGAATAATCTTTACAGCTAACAATCCAATTATGTCACAATCCATGAAGTCCAATAATAATCTAAAGCACAGGTGTCAAACATGTGGCCTTGGGGCCAAATCCGGCCCACCCAAGGGTCCAGTTCAGCCCTTGGGATGAATTAGTGACATCCAAAAATAGATATTAAGATGGACAATCATTTTAGTTCAGGTTCCACATACAGTCCAATTCAATCTAAAGTGGGTCAGATCGGTAAAATATTATCATAATAATCTATAAATTATCACAACTCCAAATTTTTCTGTTTGTAAATGTAAATATTTTCACATCTTGACAGTAAAACAAAGTATAATTTCACAAAAAATTTAAATAATCTGAAGAAATATAAAGAAGCCGAAATGTCTTTAGAAAAGTGTAATTTTAACAATATTCTTCCTGTTACGAAAGGTTTTGTGTATTTGTGTCTGTAAATTATAATGAACATGTAGAAATGATAAACTGAAGCGTAATGTTGTTAAAATTACACTTATTTTTCAGTTTGTTCCTATTATTTGCATGGTTTGAGTGGATAGTTTGTAGATGTAAACATTTTCATTGTTGAATTTGAGTATTTTTTGCTCTAAAACAGACAAAGGTTTGGAGTTTGATCTTTTAAAAATACATTTTCATGTTAAAATTGAATTGGTTCTGCCCACTTCAGACCAAATTTAGTTGAATGTGGCCCCTGAACTAAAATGAGTTTGACACCCCTGCTCTAAAGCCTCAGAATTTGGAATAAAACTTTTTATTACTATGAGAAAAGGTTGTGGTTTTTATGGGATCATTAAACACCAGACATTTTCTTTATTACTCCAAAAAAATTTCACAACCTTGTATTTTTATTCTTTGCTCTTTGCTAAGATGAAACAAACAAGACATGTCACGTTAAAGGTGCAATGTCGCAAAGGCTGGGACTTGTGTTTAAAGTGTCTTTATGCTAAATTTTGTGGTAAACTAACCAGCCACTATGATTTCCCATCAAAAAGACAGATGTGAGATGGTAAAGAGGCAACAATTGAAAGACAGTAATTACCGTTGATGTCAAATCAACATGGACTGATTCATGAGTTTGGTAGTTTAACTGGCAGGACATTTTACAAGTTATTGGTATTGACAGAAGTTTGATATTGAAGAAAAATAAAAGCTTAAAACGTAAAAATCATCCACATGTAATTTCAGTTGTTCAGTTTTATGGTTTCTAATAATAACAGAAATGCATTAAAAACATTTTTAATAGATTTAAAATGGGAACAGTTTTTTGGGGAGGGGTTGTGATCATGTTAAACATTTATTCACCTTTTGATTTTAGGAAAATGGAGCCAATGGAGAAGCATCTTAAAAGTGTCATACCACTGATGGCCACTAGATGCTATGATGGATAGGTTGGTCACCTGCAGAGTTGGATTTTGGGAATATCTGTCAATATGATGGATGGATGGATGGATGGATGGATGGATGGATGGATGGATGGATGGATGGATGGATGGATGGACAGACGGACAGAGGGATTATTGATCCTGGCAGGAAATTAACAATATACTGTATAATGACATGAAGCCCTTACATTCCTACATTACTCCATCCTTTAACCAAATATGATCACTTCCATAACATTTATATTAATTACTTTAAATCAGTGTTCTTCCTACTGTATCTACCTCTACAGTAAAACCCACTCACCATCAACTTCTAGTATCAAATAATTTCTCTGATGTGAACTTGAAAACCAGCTCTTCTCTTTGCCTCCTCTGGTTTTCTTTTTATCTACATCAAACACAAAAATGACATGGACCCTCCCTTCATGTTCCTACAGTTCTGCCCATTTTGTCTAAATATAGTCACTTCCATAAGGCCAACATGACAACAAGTCTATTAATTACATTAACTTGTTTTTTTCAATCTATATCTACCTCTAAAAACCCACTATCTGTCAACCTTTAATATAAAAAGGATTTCTCTCATAGATTTGAAATCCATCTCTTCCTTTTGTCTCTTGTTTTTTTCTGTTTATCTGTTGTGTAGAGGTTTAGATGGCTGCCATGATGGACAGTTTGCTCACCTGAATTGGATTTTTGGAGGTTTTGTGAAATCTTTAATTGAGTTACACTATCAATACTGGAGAATGACATGGACCCTCCCTTCATGTTCCCACAGTTCTGACCATTTTGTCTAAATATAGTCACTTCCATAAGGCCAACATGACAACAAGTTTACTAATAATATAGTCTGTTTTTTGTTTTTTTGTTTTTTTACTATATCTACCTCTAAAACCCACTCACCATCAACTTCTAGTATCAAAGAATTTCTCTGATATGAACTTGAAAACCAGCTCTTCTCTTTGCCTCCTCTGGTTTTCTTTTTATCTACATCAAACATATAAAATGACACGGACCCTCCCTTCAGGTTCCTACAGTTCTGTCCATTTTGTCTAAATATAGTCACTTCCATAAGGCCAACAAGACAAGTCTACTAATTACACAGGGGTTCTTTTTGTTTTTTTGTTTTTTTAACAATACCTCTAAAAACCCAATATCTGTCATCCTTTAACACAAAAGGATTTCTCTCAGACTTGAAATCCATCTCTTCCCTTTGTCTCTTGTTTTTTTTTTTCTGTTTATCCAGTGTTTATCTGTTGTATTGATGGACAGTTTGCTCACCTGAATTGGATTTTTGGAGGTTTTGTTAAAACTTTAATTGGGTTACGCAATCAATACTGTAGAATGACATGTTCCCACAGTTCTGCCCATTTTGTCTAAATATAGTCACTTCCATAAGGCCAGAATGACAACTCGTCTACTAATTACATAAAATCTGTGTTTTTTTAGACTATATCTACCTCTAAAAACCCACTATCCATCAACCTTTAGTATCAAAGAATTTCTCTCACCCATCTCTTCCCTTTTCCTCCTGTGTTTTTCTTTTTATCTACATCAAACGTGTCCTACTCTATAATTCTGCAAATAGACGTGCTGTTTCTAGGCAATGGTTTCATCCTCCCGTTTCCACAGGATTAGTTTACCAACAGTTCTTAAACAAGCCTGTACACTTGCACCAGCCTACAGCAACACTTAAGAGATCCCATTACTCAATTAAACCTATTTACTGAAGGAGGCACCCCACCCAGCGTGGAACCATACGGCGGGACTATGGTACCACAGCCTTCGCCACCGTGCAGCTTAAGGAGACAGCGCTTAAGAGGCTTTCAAACAAGAGAGCTGACTAATTCATCTGATGCAAACTGCCTGGCAACAGCAACAGGGAGATGGGGAAAAGGCTGCGCTCCTCCTATATAGGGATTCCCTTATGGGTGAAGGCGGAGCATAAGGGGGGGGGGGGGGTGATGGTGGAGTGCATGAGCTTTAAGCTGAAACAGTGTATATTATGATGGCTGCAGTTTTAGTCGGGATTAGCGATACTGAAGTGGAGATTAGCTGGAGGCAGTGTACTGGATTCCAACCCAGAGGAGACAAACAGGTCACTCAGTGCTTTAATTAAAACCACATATCGGTGGAATCTAAAGGCACATGCAGCAAAACAAGCTGGAGGGGTTAATGCACTGGTAATCTCATTATGAAAATAATGGGCTGTTTGCAATTTGGCAACGAAAACTCAATGTTCTGTCTGAGTACTGTAATTGTTGTAATTTGATTTCATGCCGTAAAACACAGGCGGACATGAGTGTTGCACAGCTTAGAGGTAGAGCGGGAACGTCAAACAGAAAGGTAATTTTGACAAGGAGATTCATCAATACGGAACAATTATGTAATTATAGGCCAACGAATGGCAAATGTACCAGTTAAAATGACTGGAAATAAAAATAGTTCAATTGTGATTGGACGTTTTAGCAAAATTGAAAGGTTATTTTGTTCAATATAGAATATGTTTAGATTGAAACAGAGTCATAACAGGTTCAGGAGATCCTCAGTCCTCCTTTTATTATGTTTTTATAGCATTTATTTTACTGTACAGGGCTTTGGAAAACTTTGTGTTTGTTTAAATTTGTGCTTTATAAATAAAAATGGATTGGACTGGATGGATTAGACCAGGAGAGTCAGTTTAGTTGATGGGCCACATTCAGAACAATATGATTTCAACTGGACCAGACCAGTAAAATACAGGATTTTACCGGATTATAAGCCGCTACTTTTTTCCACATTTTGAACCCTGCTGTCTATAATACAACGCAGCTGATCTATGGATTTTTTACAGGCTATCGGCCTCTAGGGGGCGCTCTTAGCAGAAAGCGCAAAAGTGACACAGACAGGTGGAAGAGGTGATGAAGAGGAAGGTGCTCGTTTTAAGCTGAACTCATTCACACACCCTCATCATGGAAGACACAGAAATGATTCACCAAAACAGAGCAACTTATTCTAAATCCACCATCACCAACAGGTCTGGAAAGGCTGGACTGAGGCATAAAGAGGACAGCTCAGGGGCAACTTTGCCTTGACATGAAAGCGACAATGAAAGAGCGACTGGGAAGATGTGTGGGCGGAGCCTTTCTGAGGCTGTTCAACTCCAACACTGAAGAGGACTTAAGTGGTTTCAGCGGCAGGAGGAAGATGGAGACAGCAATCCATGACTTTATTTTATTTTTTAAGCAACCGTTTGGGGAAAAAAGCAGTAAAGGTGTGTAAATAAATATTTAGAAATCGTTTTGTGTAAATATGTCATGTTACAACGTAGACACTTGAGGCTTATAATCAGCTGTGGACTATATATGTAAAAACATTTTTTCTTTTAAAATTTGTTGAGTGCAGATTATATTCAGATGCGCTTTATAGTCCGGAAAATACGGTAATACACTAATAACCGATAAATAATAGACCCGAATGTTTCCTTTTGTTTTCCTGCAAAAAAGTATAAGTGCAAATTTAACAATACGAGGCTTCAGTTTTTCATTTCCACAAATATATTGGAATTCAGAGATAACAGGGGATCTAAAAATACACAAAACGTTTAGTAGCAGTATAGTATTAGTATTGTTATAATTTTTCTTTCAGGTTGTTTAGATTATTCATATTTCTAATCAAAGGATAGTTTGTAAATGGAAACACTTCCAAACTGTAATTATATCTCTCTTTCACCTACAGAAATACAAATCTGACCTCAGAAAAGTGTTCCTTAATGTTAAAATGAGCAAATTGTTTGTATATGATTCAATTATTTAGAATTTAAGACAAAATACTGAACTACTACAATCAGTTCCACAATTGTGTCCAAAAACCTGCTGATG
>JAQQZY010000023.1:38394430-38410881 GCA_030068375.1 Ostorhinchus rueppellii | reverse complement strand
AACATTAGCACATGGCTACCGGAGCCGAAGCACAACCCCCACTAGAGAGATGGGCGTGGCCAGGTGCAGCTCATTGCCTTAAAGTGACAGGCCCTGAAACAGGCTGTTCTGTACACAGCTGTTTATTGATGACTTAGAGACTGGAATAAGATTTGATCCAAAGTCCATTTTGACAAATGCAGGTCACAGACATGTCTGTTACACACTTTAGAACAATTTTAATATGTTGAAAAGGGGCATAATATGGGACCTTTAAAAATCTCTATCAAGAAATATAGGAAGAAAGAAAGAAAGAAAGAAAGAAAGAAAGAAAGAAAGAAAGAAAGAAAGAAAGAAAGAAAGAGAGTTCATAGTTTATAAATGTTAAAAATCTCTATAAAGAAAGTTACAAAGAAACAAAGAAAGGAAGAATGTTTTGTTTTTTAATCCTGTAAACCAAACCAAACCTTTATGTTCTGTACAGTCCATCCAGGACACACACTGCTTATTAACTAATCACACTTACGTAGAGTTCCCAGTACATGACAAATGAACATAAAGACAACCGATTTACATTAACCATGTCTGTGATCACATTATCCAGACAAAGAAACACCAAATACATCATGTTTGGGGGTAAATGGGGTCATGAGCTGCTGCCAGAGGTTCTGATCTGTCAAGACTTCCACAAGTGTTAGTTTGATTAAAGTTTGCCACTTGTTTGGATGTTTTTGTTTCAGCCGGAAATTGAGGTCAGCCTCCTTATCATTTCTTTTGCAACTGGCAGTACTTTGTTATTTTTATGATTATTGACTGTCACACAAATGCCACATTAATTATGACAAAGGCTGGCGTTTAATGGAGTCTGTGCCGTTTTCATCAGAGAGCGCAGCTTTGGGTGTCGATTGATTGATAAGTTCCAAATCTTTTAATGCAAATGAAGAAACTGTTTAGTGTCTAATCACCAAATTTGTATACCCAATAGGACTCACCGAACGCTGCATATACATAAAATGGTTTATCCACACACAATACGCAAACATCAGCATAAATCAAGCTTTGTCACACTACATTACTGACGCATTTTCTCTGTTGAATGTCAACGAGGCTGCATTCTTCTGAATATTCATGTACAGTATCAAAAGAGATTCTGCTCCATCCCCTGCAGAACTATAAAAAATGCTAATCGCTTTCCAGAAATAGTTGTATGACATTAACAAGCATTCAGAACTGCTACTGGGAGCTGTCCACATTACACTGTTCATACATTAATCACACTTTACACTTTAACCTACCAATATTGATTTGCTGTTAGGCAGAGCGCCATGCCTCCACACACTGTTGATAACTCTCCAGTGTAACGGCAGGAGCTTTTATGTCAGACGTGAGTAAGTAGAGCATCTTCACATCCTCCTGTTTGCTACACATGCTGTTGTAATCTTAACACCATTTTAAAAGTCCTAAATTATTCCCAGAGTTAATCCGACATTGTGTTGAATCTCTCACTATCATAAAACTGTTTCTCTGACAGAATGCAAAACACCCTGAATGCAAAAACAAACCAAAAATACCTGTAATAATAAGGGATTAGATTTTTATAGCGCTTTTCAAGTCACCTAAAGCGCTTTACAGCATTGAGCCATTATTCATTCACTCTCACATTCTCATCTGGTGGTGGTAAACTACACTTGTAGACTGACGGAAGCGTGGCTACCATTTCACGCCTACGGCCCCTCCGACTGTGGCAACCCGATCTAAATAGCCGTCGGATGTGAGTCGTGAGAGCGCAGTACATGCAGAAGTTAGACACGCATGTGCGGATTTACCACGTTTTTATGACTGTTTTAAGAATCTACCTGATGTGAGTCGTGCATGTGTAAGAGGTTCAGCGGGGATTTCAAATGTATTAGTAGTTACGTTGATGCTCACCTTACTATCTCGGCGACTAATCAAACTATTTTCTCAAATAATTTGGTGAGAGGATATTCCTGACGTGCCGTACTTCAAATGTTTACCAGTTGAAATGGTGCATGCAAGACGAATACTAATCTACTGCCATAAAACGGGGAATATTGAAAACGTGTTGATAATCTCACACATTCACGCACATAGCGGTTCATAACAACTTTGCTTCTAGTAAATTTATATCTTTAAAAATAATTATAAAAACTTTGCTTCTACATCCGGTTCCGGTTAAGAATTTGTTACTTTATGCATGCGCGACTCACATCGAGAACCTGTTGTCATAAAATGTCTCATAGATCCGCTTTACTTGCACTTTACACGTACTGCGCTTGCACGACTCACATCCGATGGATACTCAGATCGGGTTGCCACAGTCATGAAGCATATGGTTGAAAAGAAAAGGAACCAGACAAACTCTTGCCATTGACTCGTTATTATAAACCCGTATGAACGCGACAAATGAAAGCTGATGAAAACATGTCCGCACTTCCTGCTTCACTATTCACTCTAGCGTGAGACAAGCATACACACAGAGGGACCTCCCTCTGTGTGCCAGGGGGCCGCGCCATAGCCAATGGCGGAGCAGCTCCGAGCGCCGACTGGAACAGTACTATAAAGCATGTAATAACTACGCCTTTCATAACTTGAAATTTCTTTCGTTACTAGAGTCAATATTTTACCGTTTGTAAGTAGAGGTACCACTGTATTGAAGAAGACGTTTTCAAATTTTGATCCAGCTTATTCCACAGATGTACTCCTCTACCAGAGATACACTGACTTTTTATGTTTCTTCTACATTTCATTTTCTTGTAGATTTCAGTTCTCCTTAAATTATAATGACTGTGCCTCGGCTCAAACATCTGGAGACTACTGGGAAGCGTATGATCATATATTTATACATTATAAGAGAATTAAGATCGTGTAGTTTTAGAGCAGTCAATTTTATAAACAGGCTAAATACTGTGCTTAATTGACAATTCGAATTGCCTTTTTTGGAAGTTCTTTTGATGGTTTAATATTTTTTTCAGCAACTGTATATTATAAAAGGGAGGTGGACTCGGTCTATGTGTCTAAGGCATCACACAACATTTGGAAAGAGCTGACTGCTGCAGTTTCACATACTCTTATGTATTTTAGGTCAAGGGACAGACTAGCGAAAACAGTAAATTAATAGGATCAATACTTTGGGAGAGATGAGTAATTTTGGAACACAACAGCCTTACAAATGCCCAGAAACACAGAATCATTTTATCTTGGGGATTTAATCTTGTTTTTATCTTGCTTTTATTGGAAGTCTTTGAACATTTTTATTCATTTGCTGGTTCCATGAATTGTCGGTAAAGGACAGAAATAGCTTGAACCGGATTGTTAAAGTCTGCTCAAAGATTATTGGAGTTCAGCTGACAGACCTGAGCTCTCTGGGAGAAACGAGTGGTTCAGAAAGCCAGGGGAGTTTGAGATCAGCTTGGACACATTTTCTACCGTGACTTTTCATGCCCTCTGGGTGGCGCTACTATGCACCTGCTAGGACAGGGGTGTCCAATCCTGTTCCTCGAGGGCTGGTATCCTGCATGTTTTAGATGTATCCCTCCTCCAACACACCTGACAGTCATTATCAGGCTTCTGCAAATTAAATTAGGTGTGTTGGAAGAGGGTTATATCTAAAACATGCAGGATGCCGGCCCTCGAGGAACAGGATTGGACACCCCTGTCCAAGGACAACCAACAGATACTCCCATCCCTTTATTCCCTCAGCTATCAGGTTGATAAACGCCGGGAAGTGACTGAAGCTGATTGCTATTCATTGTACTTATTTATTGTGTTTTTTAATTCTTTCTATCATCCGAGTCATCACTGCTTAACTTATTGCCTGGTTACAGTTCTGTGGTACCGACAGGTGAATGTGAATGTGGCTGCCTTACGTAGATATGTATTGTTTTGCATTTGTTTGTTTGTCCCTATTTATTTGGATGTTCAATAAGGCGGGGTAACTGCGAATTGACTTGCTCATTGGAGATTAATAAAGTAGTCTGAATCATCACTGAAGTGGGTTACCTAGCAACAGATAAACAATAGGGCTAATTGGAATTGTATCTAATTGTATACATTGGGTTTTTCTTTTTTTTTTAACTGAGCTTTTATTAGATTGTATTTTTTTTTCAGTATAATAGAATGTCTATATTCAAGTACAATTCAATTTGTTTCTTTTCCTCCTTCACATCAGCAAGTATATTCCTACAAACCTCCACAAGGAACACCATAACAATTATAGCAAATAGACAACGTCCATTTCCAAAAATAAGGCTGTAGATATTAGACTTCATTAGAAGCAGAATGACAACATCTTGATTAACAACATGGAATTTTTCATCGCAACATTGGATTTTTCAAGAAAAAAAATATCCCACTGATCATGTCGATCTTCAAAACTCATGAATAAAATATGATATGTTTGGTGTTATAGGATGACCTAGAAGTGGTTTTGTGGTGTCATCCATATGAATTTCTCTACGTTTAACCTTCCCTATGTGATTTGTCCCCATGTATTATGCACAGTTGTCCATAAAGTCGGAATAATTTTGTTTTCAGACACGTTCCTCTTATTATTCCTATTTATACACAGCAATAATCACCTTTGATCAGTTGTATTGATTACATACTTAGTCTCAGTCACATTTAATCAAGAATAAATCACATTGTCATGATCACATAAGAGGTCAAAATTATTTATTCCAACTTGTAACAGTGTGATACCCTCATTTTTCAGCGTAACACAGATATTTTCCTATATTTAATTCATTAATCATGTAGATGTTCATAAAAACCCACAGGAAATTCAAAGTTTGCTAAACCAAAACAGAGAAAACTAATGAAAATTGGACTTTTTCAGCAAATATATATCATTATTTTAACCACTTCAACCGCTCAAAGTACAAACTAAAAGGGTTTTACAGAGTCAATGCTTGTGTGTTTTTACTGGACAAGAAAAGGATGAGAGTTTACATTCTGAAAAAAGACTTAAAGGTTACTGACAAATGTAATGATGCAAAAAGAACAATATTTGCCTCAGAGTTGAGAAGAAAGGACAAAGCTGCAGAAACAAAACCAGACCCATCGCTCTCCAAATTGGGGCAAATTATCCATAAAACCTATAATATGATTAAATCCTCTTGAACACAGTAATTTCCCAGCAATAATAACCCAGCTCTAAAAAATGTTCTACCATTTTCTCTAAAAATCTGTTAGTTCTGAACACAGTGAATCCACCAAACATACCATGTGTATGAGGTTTCATCAGGTTCTGACCCGAGGCCTCGTCTTCCACCTCAGAACCACAGTCTTTGCTTTTCGTTCCCCAGATGCAGATTCTCCTCCAGCGTCCAATGAAACGCTGATGCTGCACTACACACTTTAAAAGCATAGCCCTCTATACCTATTCACAACCCAAATAGCATGAATTAATAAACCCCGCTGTACATGTTAAGATACACCAAGCGTTTTTAATTTTTAATTCCAAGGACGTGCTCATTTGCAAAGGCAGCGACGGCGTTTCTCATACTCGCAAGCAATATGTGCTTCGAGTAACGAAAAACAGAGCAGACACTTTGTGTTAACCCTTAAAGACCTAGAACTCCAGAACTATTTTTTTTATGAATTCTAAATGGATTGATACGTACAGTTAAACTTTCCAAGGTGATTTATCACCATTTCGTATAATACTGACCTCTGTTTTTTTGCATTTTTCAGTGAAAATCATGTATTTTCCCATATTTAATTCACAGATCATGTAGATGTTCATAAAAGCTCAGAGTAAATTCAAAGGTTATTGCATCAAAACTGCAAAATATGTCATTAACTGAGCATAAACCAAGTGTGTCCATCCACTGTCATTGATCAGTCAGAATCAGAATCTCTTTATTGTCATTACGCAACGTACAAAAAAAATTGAGGTAGAGCTTTTGTTCTTGCTTTAGTACAAGAATACAAGACAAATCAACAAAAAGCAGTTAGATGGCACACATTATTTACATTAGAACAAGCCTCAGAGCCTCTGAACATCCAAATGGGTCATATCTGATGACCATGAAAAGATGACAAACTGTATTTAACATCAATTATTTATATGTATTGATAGGTTTAATGGTTGAAGTTATTGAGCGTTTTCGATCACTAGATGTTTTTGGTCAGTGGAAACAGACAGCTGACACAAGAGGAAGGAGATATAAGAAAATATAAGAGAATACAGTGTAAATTAAGAACAGCCAAGGCTGTAAATGAATGTAAAGAAAAATTCAGAATGTAAATAGCAATGTGTAAAAACTAATAATAATAATAACCCAGCTTCGTTTGTTTGTATATCTCAGTTCCTTTTCTTTACCTCTGACTTTGAATAATAAATACTTATACATCCATGTGTTGTTAAAAACTCAACATCCTTTCTTTTTTTGGCGTTAGCTGACATCTTCATGGGCTTAAACTGATCAACAAACTAATCAGAGCATAACCCTTATACTGAGTACGGAAAGTAACGTTCATTTAGCACATCCTTCAAAATAAAAGCAGTGGTGTCTATTACAACTATTACAATGGTACATATTTGCACTGACTTAATTTGCTGATGACCTCATGTGGGCCAGTTAGGGTCAGATATTGGGCCATACAATGCCCAGGTCTGGCTTAGACCTACAATTTGAGCTATTACAGTTGCTGCTAAATTAATTTTTATAAACAGATATGGCATGATTAGTACTGCTGCACAGTGCTTTCTCACTCTGTTACTCACTTGGCCAGGCCCAAATATGATTTCCACACCACTTTTTTGCTCAATTTCATCTTTTTATTACGCACAATACGCTGTGAATTCATCATTTTCACAATAGTTTAAGCTTTAATTTGTTTTTATCCTCTATCTTTAGCCTTTCTTTGGTCGATGTGTCTGATTTCTGTACAGGTGCAAGTCAATAAATAACAGTAGCCGATCAGCAGCAGACTGCGCTTGACAAAATTCTCTTCTCTTTGCCGTCAGTGGCTGAATGTAATGAAGAGAAATGGTGCTGTGAGGGGACACACAGCGCTCTGTGCTAATGGTCTTGGATTAGAGATCGAAGTCGGTGGCTCTGAGGATCTTTGTGGCCTCTCGGAACACAACACAGCTGCTACTTTCTGGCCTCTGTCCTGCCACCATCTCTGATAAGCATTTAGTATTCAGCTGGGGCTTATGGACCGATGCCCATAAACACAGGAGCACTCACAAGCAAAAGACTGCCCTCTGCTTTCTCACATCACATCAACAGGAAGTTCAGATGAAATGCAGCATTTGTTATGTTTTTATGTCGCTGATGCTGCCGTTTAAGGTCCTTTCCTTCCTGACAGGTGGAATGTGAGAAAAGCCATTGTAACGGCAGACACCGAGTGTTAAACCTCGGTGGGAGTCACCTCACGTCTGCTCGTCTCTGATTCTTAAAATACTGCTTTCAAAGTCACCGGGGTGGAGATGTTCAGATGAAATGATGGTGCTTCTAAAATGATTATCTGCTCTCTCCCATATGGGTGCAGGGTTCTGTGCATGTTCAATCAGAACGAATGAAAAGCTCATTGAAATTAAACACTAAAGTAGATTTAAGATGATATGCTTAAAACTGACTTATCAGAATTATCAGCTGCTGTTCCTTTGTCTGACTAAGAGGCAGACTGGGTTTATAAATGCCAAATGATCTCCACAATGTTCACATAAAAGGGCTCCTATGGGCTCCTGTACACTATGGATCCACAGACTGTTTCACTCACTGGATAAAGTATAAAAGCTCATTGTTTACACACATCTGTACTATAGTATCATCATGTTTTCTTCTTCAAATAAACTCATAAACGCGCATTTTAACAGGTGCTCAAAACGAGAAAAGCACTTGGAGAGCGCAGACCTCCGCCAAGATAGTGTTTGTATTTTTTATTTCTTTTAAGGTGTGTTTGTACTTTTTTTTAAGGTAGTGTTAGTACTTTCCTCCACTAGATGGCGATGAATGACCTCATGCAGATCTGTGCCACCATGCCCTACCTCACATTGATAAAGAATCCTTTAAAAAGTTCCTGGATCCAGACGGTGATTCAAAACGCCTCCAAAATTTAATCTTCTCTTCCTTGACCTAGAGTGGACATACCCTGAAAATTTTATCAAAATCCATCCTTAACTTTTTGAGTTATGTTGCTAACAAACAAAGTTGGATGGTAAAAAACAAATGCACAGTAAAACATAACCTCCTTGGCGGAGGTAATAACACTGTCTTCAAATCTTCACGTGCCACCTTGGCTGATAGTTTACATTATAGCTCTGTTAGCTTAGCTCTGTTTTTAGACTGAAAACAGCCACAGTAAAACCACTGTTTTCTGTTCGGTTTGTGTTGTCAGTAGCTGAACTAAAGATCGGTTTGAAATCCAACAAATAAGGTCAGAACTGTCACAGTTTAGTCTGAACCATGGATCAACAAATGACAATTTAGCAAAGATAATAACATCCCATAATAACTTCATAAGCTTTTGAATCAAACTCTCTCATGTAAGTGAAATGCTGTCATTTTAGCATCAAACGACTGTATATTCATTTACAGTTTTGTACAGTTTTGAAAACAACATCCTCTACTTTTATCACTCCTTTTCTTTGACTCTAAAAGTAGTTTCTTTATGGTCCTCATCGCATCTGGTCACTTTGACTGATTGGTTTATGTGGAGCTTGTGCATTCTATGTACAGTGTTGTTTCATTTTCACAATAAGACACAGATAGTATTATATACAAATCATTGTGTACATAAATATATGATAATTCACTATTAATATACACCCTAGTAGCCCTGTAAAATAGAACCCACTGATAATAACATTTGTACTAATATTACCGTATCTTAAAAACTCCACACCGTACTTTCCGGGCTATAAGCTGCACCTGACTATGAGCCGCAGGTGTTGTGACATGAGATATTTACACAGAAAGATGGTAAAGAGAGGTTATTGACATATTTATTTACATACCTTCACTGCTTTTTTCCAAACAGTGCTTGTAACAGAGCAGTAAAACTTCTGATTAAGAAAACCAGAAAAGTCATTGATGCTGTCTCCATCTTCCTCCTACCGCTGACACCACTGTAGTCCTCTTCTTCATCGTAAATACATATGCATTTCTTCGTGTGTTTTCCATGATGAGAGTGTGGGAATGATTTAAGCGTAAAACTTGCGTCTTTCTCAGCACATCGCCTTTTCCACCTATCGGTTTTGCTTTTGCACTTCCTACTAAGAGCGCCCCCTGGAGGCCGTTAGCCCGTTGCAGGGTTCAAAGCAAGAAAAAAATTAGCAGTTTATAGTCCGGAAAGTATGACAATTTGTGGTTATGCTGGTTAAATCTCAACAGCTGGACAAGTCAAGCTACTGTAGCTTAAGTTTTAAATTTTGCTTTATGTCTTTTGTTAATTGTCTTTTATTTCATTTTAATTAACTGTCATTTTAAGGTTTTCATTTTAACTTTCATTGTTTTTATTTTAACTTTCTCTTTTATGTCTGCTTTTATGTTTTATGTAAAGCACTTTGAATTGTCCTGTACATGAAATGTGCTATACAAATAAACTTGCCTTGCCTTGTAGCTAACTATAGAGCAACAACTGAAAATACAGTTGTTTAAGAATTTATACAAATGCAAACACATACTAAAGAAAACAGAATGTACAATATAAATGTTCACTAATACAGGGTATACACTTGATAATTAGAAAGATGACAATATCTTATTAACTTAGTGCTGGAATTGCTTGATCAGCTGTAATAGAAATTAATGTGCGTAACAATGTACGAACTATCATCCCCTCCATAGCAGAAGTAGGTGCATATTTCGGCCGCCATTTTTTACAGTAGGAGTTGTGGAAGTGTCGCGACTTTGGTTATATTGAAGGCTCTGCCCTGTTGTTTCTGATGCTTGAACATGGTTTTACTTTTCCTCAGCATGAGAGACTCACTACTCCCTCTGGTGGTCACATAAATCCCCTGGCCCGTCACTGGAAATGAATTCTGTAAAATCCAATAAATTGGCATCTTAGCCACAACTTCACAGATATTTATTCTAAACATATTAGCTGAACATGTCAGGACTTTTTTTTTTTAATAGTGGAAATTCTATATGGAGCTCCTTCAACATCAACACAAAACATTTAGTGGGAGTCGAGGTAAGCTCTGAGCTGATTTTGGAGACGCGATTTTGCAAACTTGTAGAGAATAGAGGGGAGGTTTGATCAGACGAGGCCTTGACTGTGATGGAGAGACCCCATCTCTCTTTCCGCCTCCATCTTGTCATGCATTCCTCCCATCATTGCAGAGCTGAACATCAGGAGCAGAGCGGTGCTGTGTGGGTGAGCGATGGCTGCTGTGTCATTCCTGACCTCCTCTGGTCCTCGAGATTGATTCCCCTGACAGTAACCCCCGAGATGTGGAAGGAGAGAATGATGAAACGGCTCCACAGTAAGAGTCTCCAGCAAGTTTGATGAAGTACAAGAAGAAAGTTGGTCCAGACTTTGATCAACTTTAGGGAAATAGTCACAAATTAAAGGTTATATTTTAAATTCCAAAATTCCAATAAAAGTATCAGGCAGAATATTGATGAAAATGCACTTACTCCTCTTCGAAAATTTTATGTTTATATTTGTTCAGGTTATTCAATTTTTTTTTTGTGAAAGGACAGTTTGTAAATGTAAACCTTTTTTCAGTAAAACAAAGACAAAATTTGCGTTTCTCATGATTTATAGGTTATTCCAATAGTATTTTACTGGTTCTGATCCACTTGAGATCTAATTGGTCTGTATGTGGAACCTGAATTGAAATGTTTCTGGATTTTTTTTTACACCATTGACTGTTTATATCTTCAGTGTCATTTTTGTATTTCACAAATTCATCACATGGGCTGGATTTGACCCCTGGCTGCATGTTTGACACCTGTGACCTAGAAGACGTCAACAGTTTAATCGTAAAGTAAAATGCTATGTTTTTCAGTTCCAGATGCCTGCTACGAAATGTTTTATTTGTAGATCCACTGTGATCTGTAAGTTGTAACGCACATGTGTAAATGAAAAGCTTTTAAAAAAATCATTTTTAAAACATTTTAAAAATTTTCTTTTGTTTATTATTTTTTTAATGGAAAGCTTTGTTAAAATTGTGCATTTATTCTGAATAATTTTCTGGTTATTCATGGATCTTAATAATAATGATAATAATAATATCAATAATAATGGATTAGATTTTTATAGCACTTTTCAAGTCACCCAAAGCGCTTCACATTATTGATCCATTATTCATTCGCTCTCACATTCTCCCTCTGTTGGTGGTAAACTACATTTGTAGCCACAGCTGCCCTAGACTGACGGAAGCGTGGCTGCCATTTTGCGCCTATGGCCCCTCCGACCACCACCAAACATTCATATGCATTCGTACACCAGTGTGAGTGGAACTGGAGGCAAGGAGGGTGAAGTGTCATGCCCAAGGAAACAACGGCTGACCTGGAGAGAGAGGGATTCGAACCGCCAACCTTTCGGATACCACCTGAGCCATAGCCCCCCCGATCTTCAGTCTATTCCCATTTTTAGTGAAAGGATAGTTACCTGTTTTTCCCGGTGTTTATCTGTTTGTTTGTGTTCAAAAGTTCTAAACAGATTTGGATGACATTTTCAGGAATTGTTAGAAATCGGACGAGAAACAAGTGATTACATTTTGGTGGTGATCCGGATCACTGTCAGGATCCAGGATTTTTTTAAAAAAGGTTTCTTTATCATTGTGAGATAGGGGATGACAGCACGAGCTGCATATGAGGTCATTCAGCGCCATCTAGTGGAGGAAAGTACAAACACTACCTTGGCAGTGGTCTGCGCTCTCCAAGTGCTTCTCTAGTTTGTAAACGTTTTCATAGAGTTGACTTCTTAAAAAGAGTTTCATAAACCTCTGACTTTAAGAGTCCACCAACGCATACAGAACATTTTCCATCCTCCAGAACTGGTGGTGCTTCAAGTGTGAAGTGTGGGGGCTGCATTATGCAGTGCTGCAAATTAATTTTGAGGCTGTTACACACTGGTTATAAAGTACACAGCAGAGAAATGAACTCCAGAAAGCTCCCTCTGTGTGCTGCTCATTAGCCTCAAAGCTGCTTTTTTTGTTAGTTTTTTTTTTCGCACGATGTACATTTTATTAAAACATGACAGACATCACAACAGCAGTGGGAACAATTAGTACATTTACAGTGTTATCAGACTGCGCCAAGAATAACAGATAATTAGAGGAGAAGAAAGTGCAGAAATTATACAACTTTTTTTTGCAGTTCTCATCCAGATGATCTTTATCATCTCAGTTAAAGTCAATATTTTTAAGCAAAACTGGAAATTAAAAGCCTTTGTTCTATCTTCATTTCAGATATATTTCAGCTCACAAAGTCTGAAGAAAGGGGTGTGGATTTTTTAATTCTGTATTTTCAAAATGTGGTTTGTTTGGACTGTTTTTCCAGCATCTCCTACCCCACCTTTAACAGGCTCTGACTGACAGGTCTGCATCAGCCGGAATCTGACTTTGGATAGTTTATAAAAGACATCTTTTCCTGACATATAGTTCAGCTGCTGCTGTGGTTTATAGGATCTACTAACACGACCACATAATGACTTTAGCATTAAGCATCAGCTCTTTTGTCCAAATATGGTCACTTCCAGCTTTAGGAGCCCAACATGGCACCAAATCACAACTTACAGATGAGAAATATGTACAACAAACATGTATATATAATGTGATAATCATCCTCTTCTTCTTAGAGTTTGTGGTCTCTACACCAGCCTCCATGTGCTAATTTCTTTCAGATTTTGCTGCTGACGATGAACATCTGATCCTAACATGGAGTAAACACACAGATTTCTTCTCCAAAAGAAGCTGTTAATGTGAAGTGGCCATAAACACTCTTTTATGGGATCGTTTTAGAGCGATGAAAACCACAACAGTCCATAAAGACTACATTGTCTCCATGGAGACGTGATGGAGACAGGCCCTGTAAATCAAAGTGAGTAAAAATGGAAGCCGATTCACATTAGTGATGGCTAATTAGCTCATAGCTATGACGGCTGGAGGCTGTCGGCTGCTCGCTGGTGCCGTATGTCTCTGGATCAGGACTTCTGGAGGCTCAGGAGAAGCTCCAGCTCGGTGTTTTCATGGGTCATTTTACATCTCCCCAGGGTGTGCTGAAAATGACACAATTTAAGACTCACTTTTACAAAACAGAAGAAATGAAGTAATGTGTGTGAGGAGCACAAATGCGAACACAATGACCCCATGCTGCTCATCCCATAAAAACACATGTTTGGCTGTTGTCACAATGGCAGATATCGGCGTCATTACCCTCACAGCTGCTTTTTTGTTCTTTTCATTGGATGTATGTTTTATTAAAACATGACACTACACTACAGCAGAGGGAACAGTCAGTACATTCACAGTTTTATCAGACTAAGCTGCAAGTAACGGATAATTAGTAGTGATATTGATATATCGATATCTCCAATACCAGATCTTTACACTCAATTGATCGTGACTCAAACTATTGATACTTTGGTCATTTGAGGTGATGTCTATCAGGAGCATAGTGGAAAGTGCCCAAACTATCAGGATCTTGTCTGAATGACACAGGATTGATGGGAACTACTTCTTTCACTCAGGTAAGTGTGTTCTGCATCAGTATATGAACTCTGGAGCAGCACAGAAATCATCTTCAGGGAATTGAAAACATTTGTAGTAAAATCACTGGCCCCTCCTTCAATCATCTTCTTGCCCTGAACAACAGCAGGTCCCTGAGAAAGGCAAAAGGCCTTATTGCTGACTCACAACGTGATATGAATAATGTTACAGATAACACTTAATTGGTGAGTTATCTGTACACATTATAAGCTTTCCATGAGTATGTTCACGCCACGTGGAATAGGGTTAGCGGGTAGCGGTAGTGGATATGTAAACTGGACATCTTGGTGTACACACGATCAAATGTTGAATAACACGCCAAAAGGATGAAAATGCATGCATTTAGCACAGCAAATGCTAAAAGAACTGCCATGACATACAACACGATTTCATGAGATCAGTCTGTGACTCGAGCCATCAATGACGTGGTGAATTCTGATTGTTCCCATCAGGTCGTAGGTGCAGCCGGACACTGTACAGAACCGACAGGTTCAAAGAATCCATTCTTCCATCTGCCATCTGGCAGGGTAATGGCAGTATTTAATTATTTATACTGGTATTGTTGTATTTATTGTATTTGTTTTGTCTTTTTTCTGCTTGATGTTTGTTCTTTTCCTTCGGGGATAATATAGATTCCTTGAACCTTGAATGTTTCTCAGTCAGCTCTGACTGAATCTGCCCTGGTTTGGTGATAAGAACATAAACTGACCTTCCAGCCTTGAGCAAACTGACAGTAAAATACCAGGGGGTTCCTGCCACTTCTGTACCAGCAGAGAGAGTCTTTCAAAGGCAGGAGAGGTTCTGAGCAAACAATGGAACAGACTAAAGGGGAAAGTCAAGATACTATTGTTCCTTCACAAAAACCTGTGAATGAAGGAAATTATCCGCGCTTTTGTTGTGTTCAGTTATGTTACTTACGTTACTTATGTTCAGTATTTTCACATTTCATGTGAACATGTTCATGTAACATGAATTAATATGCAATTTTTCATTTTTATAACTCTTAATTAAATAAAATTGTATTTAGATTTAAAATTAAGTCAAACTGAAATGTAAGTGTCGTTTCAAGTCCATTTCAAGTAGATTCCAACACACTACCATCTATACTGACATATTTGATATAAAAGCATCAAAATATGGACTTTTATAAATAAAGACAAATTTATGATTCACAAATTTGTCAAAAATTCCAAAGTGTAAATTTCTGAAAACTGTAAACACACTTTGTAAACATTGTCCTAGGGGAGATACAAATACAATTTAAAATGAATCCAACCAATAGTTTCATCTGAGAGGAGGTTTGAAGAAATTTTAAATGAAGACAACGGCGATGAAGACGACGATGCACCTTCACAATAGTTGCTCTTCCATTGGACTTAGCTCCGAAACATTACAGATATTTACGAAATATTAAAAAAAAACAGAAGTGTGTAATGTCGCTTTTTCCATTTTCTCACAAATGCAATGATTTGTTCACATGTATTTATTATCACAAGATGACATAAGAAATTATTCCATAAAGATGGCGACGAACACCATGTTGATTTACAGATATATTCATTATTATGTACCAAATTAAAAAAAAAAAAATTCTGTTTCCTGGTGTGTCCTTACATAACACACCATGTTTCTTTTTAAACTCTTCCTTTTCACTTGTAACGTCCGTCCACATCCGTGTTTTTTTATTCAGACTATTTGCGAAAAAAAGTCTTTCCCTCGCTGTTTTGTGTGATATACCAATTTCGTAACGCCTGAAAAACCACCTCTTGCCAGCACGAAATGAGAGTTTTGACAAAATTGTCATTTTCCATTAGGTACATTTTTATGTGCAAGTTATATTTGCAATATCTGAAGGTCAGTGGAAAAGCATCTAATGAACCATGACCGATGAGCCAGTGAGCGAACTTGTCCAGTTGGACTCTGAAAACAACTAAGGATGGACGACGACCTAGGGGGTGCAGCTCTGATGTCCAGTCTGGCTTCAGCTTTTCCTTCTCCCTCCAAAGCAGCGTCTTGGCTGAACGCCTTGGCGGTGGAAGCAGCAGCATCCAGGAGGACTCTCAGCGTGGATGATTAATTCTGAAGGCACTTTCTTGTCAAGAGGACCTTTACTCTGCTGATAGAGGCAATGCGTTCTGTCAGGCCTTTGAAATTGAAATGATGTCTTCTACTTTGTGTCCCACTGACGGCTTTGAAAGTTCTCATAAAAGCAGAGCAGCCGAGATGGGACTGACACGAGCTGAAGGAGAACAGAAAGGCAAAATCAGCTCCCTCCCAAAAATAGACGCCGGTGTCGAACTGAAAGGACGCAAATAGATAATCAAAAGGCTGCTCGACTAAAGAGGATCTGGTTTTGAAATGTATAGGATCTATTTCTGTATCAGGACGGTTGTATTTTATGTACAGTGCAGATGTGAAGACAGGACTGCACATGTTTGGGTCCTGAATTACACACTTTCATCATGTTTCATCAGGATTTTGGCTTCTTTAGGAAAATCAGTTTGTCATATTGAACGCCATGTGCTCAAGAAAACCAGTAACTCATGAATTCATGAGGTTTGGGAGTATTTAGTTTTTTGTGACCCTGTATGATGCTGATATCATTTTACATGAAAACTCTGACCTTTAACCTTATAATTAAACAACAATATTTTGGACAGTTATTTATCTACATTTCTTTTTATAATGCTGATATTTGTCTAGTATCTATCTATCTATCTATCTATCTATCTATCTATCTATCTATCTATCTATCTATCTATCTATCTATCTATCT
>JAQQZY010000023.1:38352996-38364245 GCA_030068375.1 Ostorhinchus rueppellii | reverse complement strand
GGAATCAACTCTTAAAGGGCTCATATTTTACTAAACCCACTTTTATTAGTTTTTCAATCCAATCCACTTTATTTCTAAAGCACATTTAAACAAGAATGTTTCCAAAGTGCTGCGCATCATAAAAATAATCAAACATTAAAACAAAAACTAAAAACAATAAAAAAGTATGTAAAATTACAGCAATGCTCTAAATAAAGCAACAAAAACAAATAGTTAAAAGTACTAAAATCGATTTAAAAAATAAAAAAATAAAATAAGACAGAAGACTACACAATTCGTGCTGTGTTAAAAGCCAGAGAATAAAAGTGGGTCTGAAGACGAGACTTAGACAGCAGGTCATAATGCACAATTAGGATTTTTTTTTTGTGAAAGCCGTTTTTTTTCTGTGCTCGTTCATATTACAAATGAAAAGTGACTTCTATCAGTTCTCAGTATGAACGGAATTTGACCCTGAAGTGACTCGCATGTGCCCAAGAGGTCCTCATGTAATGCGAGACCATTCCAGAGTCTTTGCCGCCCACAGAGAAAGGCCCCCCCTCCTGGTTTTACATCTGGTTCTAGGCACCAAGAGCTGGTGCTGGCCCTCGGACCTTAGTGCACATGGTACATTTATTTGTGTATTTGGGGCCCCTTATGGTTGAAAAAGTTTATTTTACAAGAAGATGGTGGGAACTGGCAGTAGAAACATGACTGAACGCCAACCTAGGATTTGTGTTTTCAAGACTTCCTATGAAAAGACAAGCACCAGCTCTTAAATCTAATAACTTCTTTTTTTTTTATAGTTATGACAAGTTCCACTCGACAACCTGCAGCCACCAGAGACACTGAACGGTGATGGATGGTTATTTAGCGTCGCAGCAGTTTCTTCTGTTTTGTGAAGAAGAAACATGTCACCCAGGGCAACAACAAAGCTCAGTTATTTTTCTAATTATTTTCAGAAAACAATGGAGCTTCACAACACAGATCAATTAATTTAAATGGGCTTAAGATGCACAGACAATGTATGAAGCATGACTTAAATGCTGGTGCTTTTGTTGACAATAGCATGATTATAAAACATACATTCACTCATTCATAATCTGGACCCGCTTTATCCTCACCCCGTCCACCCATGATTGATGAGTGGAGTTATTATACACCAACATGCACAAAAATAAAGTTCACTAAAACATACAATGAACTAGAAAAGCACTCGGAGAGCGCAGACCTCCACCAAGGTAGTGTTTGTACTTTCCTCCACGAGATGGTGCTGAATGACTACATAAGCAGTAGTGTGCTGTCATGTCCTATCTCGCAATGATAAAGAAACCTTTAAAAACATTCCTGGATATAGATGGTGATCCGGATCACCACCAAAATTTAATCACTTCTTCCTCGTCCCATTTCTAACAATTCCTGAAAATTTCATCCTTTTCCGTTTAGAACTTTTCAAGTTATTTTGAACACAAACAAACAGACAGACAATAAATATCATGTGAACACCGTGTGGGACTGACAACCAAACCAACAAGTTCAATATCAAAGTAAATACAGCTTAATAAACATGGATGACATAAATGATAAGAAATATGACCAAATAAATGTACAAATAAAGGGGATATGACAATATGGACACTGACCTCTCGCCAAAGACAATATGCAAAAGGGGCGGAGCTACAGACACCCAAGGAATTTATATATGAACACTAGGAGGACATGCGAAGAAGAGGTGGGTGTGGCTGGAGGACTAACCTCCCAAACAGACGATACAATAAACAAGATACCAGGTACGTATAAACAAGGAAGACGACAATTTAAGATCTCTCTGTCATGTCCATCTGTTCTCTGTCTGTTCTGTTTCTCTCTCTGACCTTTTACCCAGTTCCCGCTCCTTCTTCCAATCAAGCTAACTCTGCACACCTGATAGGCCAGCTGTGGCTCGTCAGGTGTGGACTACTTAAACCTGTCTCATTTCTCTGTCCAGTGCCAGACCGTCGAGTTCTCCAAGCCTTGTCAGTCCAGCGTACCTGTGTCTCTAGCCCAGGGGTGTCAAACTCCTTTTAGTTCAGGGGCCATGTAGACCCCGATATGATCTCAAGTGGGCTGGACCAGTAAAATAACAGTGACAAAAACAAAAATGATGTGATGAAATGTTTATAGCTACAGAGTTTCCTTAAATAACATGAAAACCTAAAATGAATTAAGAAAACTAAGTGCAATTTTAATCATATTCTGCTTCAGTTTATCATGTACATGTGTGAATTACAATAACAAATACACAAAATATTTAGTAACAGGCAGAATATTGTTAATTACATTTATTTCTCTCAAGACATTTCAGGTTGTTCATTTTTATTGTGAAAGGATCATGAGTAAATGTCAATATTTTCATGTAATTTTCCTTTTATATACTAAAATAAAGAGAAAATTTTCAGTTTTCATGATTTTATTGGTTATCATGATATTTTACCATGTCCAGCCTTTTTGGGTAGGTCGTTCATCTGGGTGCGAGGGAAGCCAATACGGTTTTTACAGATGGTCCCACAGCATTCAATGTTCCTTGTGGACAGAGCACTAAAAAGAGCAGGGCTGGAATAAAAATTGTCTATGTATAATGTGTAATAACCACCGAGGACAGGTAACGGTAAAGGGTCCATCACGGCTAAGTAACTCAGACCATGGTCTCTGGGGGTGTCGGTTTTTCCTGTATGAACAAAAAATTCCAAGTGTATCCATTTGAGTCAGCCAGCACAAACAGTTTATAACCCCCCTTTGTGGGCTTATCTTTCATATACTGTTTCATGCTGACACGGGCTTTGGTGGCAACCATCCGCTCATCAATGGAGAGACTCTGCTAGGGATGAAAATGTGACTGATGGTCAGTTACCAGGTCTGAGTAGTGGGGCTTGATTTTGAAGAGCCTGTCTTACCCTGCAGTGTTTTTTTTTTTCTTCTCATTTTCCTCATCCTCTGTTGGATCACTGAGGTGAAGTGACCACAAAATTGACTCAGAGCGAGCCGGGCTCATGTGGTCACTGGGGAAGGAGAAGTTGTGCAGCCATTGCTTCCTCCAATAATCTGACCTGTTGTGGACTGACACAAGGCCAGTGAAAATAAGAATGGCCAAGAATGTATGGAACTCTTGTGCTGTCAGCTTTTCCCATTTGAACTTCAACCCAGCTTCCTTTCTTTTGGCAGCGTTGGCATTTGTGTTGTCAACGATCTGCCGGACAACAGCCGCTGAAAAGAAGAGCTGGAAGAGGGCGAAGGGAGGCCATGCTGTGGTAGTATCAAACGTGGGGCCTGGGATTGTGGCTGGCATGAATCGGAGAGGGTCAGGCTTGATATCCTCCTCATCTCAGTTATGCCACCTATCTTCCTCACTCTATGGACTCCCACTTTGTTTTACCACACTTCTTAGTGGAAGCAGAAGTCAGCTGTGTGGAGTGTTTTCTTTTCCCCTCAGTGGTGTGGAGAGGTGCTCTTTGGCTTTCTGAGGATGTTGACGGCCAAGGGCTGGAGGCTGTTAGGCGTGGAGGAGGTCGGAACACCTGTGCCTCATGATCGTCATCACTGTAAACGCACACACAGTATATACATTCAATGGTACATGTAAACAAAAAACAAAACAATACACATAGTGAAAACAAACACACACTGCTTGGGAAGTTATTTCCTCCCAGTCCTTGAATATGTAAATGAAGTCATGTATATGTTTACTTTTTTTTTGTTTTCTTCCATGAAATCTTGCTACCTGTTTTATTTCTAAACATTCGAAGTAAGATTACTTTGTGCCCAGAATATTGTCACTGCATACATTTTGAATACAGAGAATTATTCTGAGCACAGCAGACACTTGAGTTTACAGTCAGCCATGTAACTGCAGCCATACTGACCAACTGCATCTCCATCTGGTTTGGCAGCTCTAGGGCCGTGGAAAGGAAATCGGTACAGAGGGTGGTGAGGACAGCAGAGAAGGTCATCGAGACGTCTCTTCCATTCGTCCAGGATGTTGCGGACAACTTCACAGCTGCTGCTACCTGTCATTGTCCAATACTAGGTCCATAGTTGTCATATCTATACTCTTCTGTTTTATTTTGGTATTTTCTCTTACCTTCTCTTTTAGTTTTCTCTCTCTCTCTCTCTCTCTCTCTCTCTCTCTCTCTCTCTCTCTCTCTCTCTCTCTCTCTCTCTCTCTCTCTCTCTCGACCTGATTCTGACCTAATTACTTGACTCAGCTCACCTGTGTTCACACCTGCTTCTCATCATCTCACTCCCTATTTAAGCTCTGCTCTTCTTTTCATTTGCTAGACTGTTGATGAATATCACAACTTTCCTGCATATCTTCCTTGTTGGCTTTTTGGTGTACGACCTGTTTTTGGTTTTGGATTCCTGTCTCCTGTTCTGGTTCTGTCTGTCTAAGAGTTTTGCCTCTGCCCTGGTAACACAGACTGCCCTCTGCCTGACCTCCGACGTCGCAGACCTGCCTTCCGTCCCTTGGCCCAGTCCTCTGCCCAGCCTCTGAGATTCAGCCTTCACCCCGGTATTCGACCAGCCTTCCATCCACTGACCAAGCCTCCAGCCTAAGCCCCAAAGACCCCAATGGTAATGGACCTTGGACCGACTCGGACCTCTGACCCAGCGTGCCCCTCATCCTTTGTGGGACCTCATCAGGATCCAGAACCAAGGATCCTTTGAATTGTGCGCATCAAGTGGTGACGAAGTCAACCATAGACTCTGAACTGATTTTTGATTCTCTTACTTATTCTGTACCGCCTGAACTCTCAGTAAAAACTCTTAAACTCGTTGGTTGTTTGTGATCGTGCATTTGGGTTCAAACCAGACTCGTTACAATAGTGCAATAATGCTGCCAATTTGTCTGTCACTTTTTTAGGTGTGTGTGTGTGTGTGTGTGTGTGTGTGTGTGTGTGTGTGTGTGTATCATGTTATGTTTTCACTGGAGTTGTTTTTATTCCATGTAATTATGCTCATTATTTTTATTAGTCTGATGCCGAACTTCTGCATCTAAATTTCACTCCTAAATGTGCACTGTTGTGAATATTTCTGTGTGATAGTCTATTCTATTACAGCCATGTCACTATGCCATAATTTTGCCCTGACAAAGCTTCTACCTCTAGCTAGATTGACAATCTCACACCAATAAATTGATAAATATAACTTGTGAAATAATCCATAATGTTCTGATGACGGAGGAAGATGATCAGATTCTCTGTGACGAATGCAGGGGATCTTCTTCATCAGACAAACTGGATTTCCAGCATCACCCTCTAACATTTTTGTCCCCTCTTTAACGATGTGTCGTCTTCTTTTTGACATGCTTTACTCCAAATATGAAATAGTAATCCGTAAGGCTTGGAAAATACCGGCTGTCTTGCACGTCTGTTTGCGTCTTGCTCTCCTGTGTGTGTATAATGTTTGTAGCAGCTGTCCGGCTCTTCACGCTTACACACGGCTGTATCTCTGTACCGGATTGGTCGATTTTGAGTGATTGACATGTCCTCTTAATCACATGACCCTTTGGGATAATGCTGCAGTTGCTAGAATCATATTGGAAGCGCTTTTAATACATTTTGATCAGCATTACGCATTGCTCCTCTGATGTTGACGTGAACAGGCTCCTGGCTTTAACACGGTCCTGAGGCTGGTACAGCCAGCGGACGAAACCCCAGTTGATCTGAGTGTAAGCCAATACATTGGACTAACGTACTCCTGTATGGATTTCCCCGTGGAAAAACAAATAAGGTAAGAGAGATTTTTCTGACTACGGTTTGATGAAGCAGTCCTTGTTGTTCATTGGCTCATAGCTTTCAGACCTCTGTGCTCCGCCCACTCTAATGGCATTCCAACACTGTCACAGGTGTGAGGTCGGTAGCTGGGGGAGGGGCCTGTGTTTTGCTGTAAGTACTACAGAGGTTGAAACATGAGTATGTCTGGTAGTTTGACGAAGTCTCGCTACATGTATGTTGATGTTTGTGTGACTGTTTGTGGATGTGGGCGGGGTTTTCAGTAATTGTTTCAGACTCAGGCTCCACCCCCTTCTTCCCATAAAACCAACATGGTGAGAAGGAGCGCTCCCACAGGTCATTCCTCCCCACAGCCATCAGAATGTATAACAGTACAACAGTGAGCCTCCACCACCCACATATCACATCATGTAAATAAGCAATAACTATGCAAATGTCTTTAAAGTTTATATTTTTAAGAACATTTATTTCTACCTGCCTTTTCTCTTGCACTGGTGTGTGTCACATCCACTATTTGCTTGTGTGTTGTCTGTTCACTTCCTGTTTTGGCATTTTCCCCTCTTGGCTTACATTTGGTGTCTTGACTTCCTGTTCCCTGTTTTCCTGCTTCTGTGATTACCTGTCCCCGCCCTAATGTTCTTCACCTGTGTCTCATTATCCCTCCTCCTGTGTGTATATAAGTCCTGTGTTTGCTGTGTCCTTTGTGAGTTCGTCGTCTACATTTTGTGAATCTCCAACTAGCGTTTCCTGGATTGCACTATATGTTTCTCGACTCACTTTGGAATTCTGGATTTCCTGAGCCTTGCCTGTTCCCTTGTCTGCCCTTCTGCCTATCTGAACTGACTTTCTGGTATTGTACCTCCGAGCCTGCCTGACCCCTATCTGTGCCTTTGTCTCGCTGGACTCATTAAATGGTTTCTGATCCCTGCTGTGAAAGAGCTTTCCTAATCTCTACCTGTACCTCCGTTTGGTTATCCTGTCCTCCTGGTTTTGACCCCCGAGCCTGGATTCCTCCCCTGGATCCTGAACGTTTCCTTGTTGGAACAATCCAATTATTGTATTGCTGTTAATAAACTGTATGACTGTTTTTACCTTAACCTCAGTCTCTGACTCTGCATTTGGGTTCATATTCCTGTTTTCGGACTTCACAGTGTGATGTATATTGCAGCTGTAAACTGTTAAATGTCCCCATGGTGGGATCATTAAAGTCAATAAAGTTATCTTTATCGTTATCTTATCTAATGGTGGCAGCCATTCTCTTCAACTTCAGGCTTCATAACTGCAGTTTACAAACCACTGGGTGATCTCAAAGAGGGTTCATCTATTATTTCTGCACAGACGATGGACCAGATTTGCCATGTGATGGTCATTATGGTCCAGGTGGAGCTGGTTTTTACTAAAGGAGTCCCCCAGGGCCCTGTTCTGGTCCTTCACACATTTTACAGAGGCAAAATCTGTCCTCGATCTGAGTCTGATGTCGTCCAGTTGGTTCCTCAGACCACGTCGAACGTTACTGAAGGCACTTGAGGAGTTTAAGAACTGTATGAGATCCCAGTCAATTTTCCCTCAACAAATCGACAGCTCTAGTGGGATCGTACAAGTGGTTTAGCCGCCATCTGCAGCAGCTACAAATCTAATCAGAGCAGCCGACCTCAGCTGCTCAATTTGTCAGATCCAATCTTTCTACAATTTTACACATCATTCACCAAACGTCATGGGGATTGTTAGGAAACTGAAAGTGCCAGCGCTGCTCACCTCGAACAATGACTCAGACCTTTAAAATACTCAGGACCAGATTTCACTGACACATCAGCAACAGAAAATAATCAAACTATACAGTCAGTATCATTTCACGTTTACTGGATTAACAGAATATTCTTCTCTTTCCATCTGATTGTAACAAAGTCCATTTAAGACGTTTTGAATATCGGGCTTTAGTTCTGTTTTTTAAAGAAGTTCACAAACTCATCGAATGTTTTAGAGGAGAAACAACCGAGGTGTGAAAATCATCTCTGTTCAGATCTAAATGTTTAAATATTAGTAAGAACTGAGATAGTGTTCATTGGAATTAAAAGTTATGAAAGTGACCAAACATTAAATCAATGAAATGAACAAAGTGAAGAAAATCTTAACAAATACAAACTATGATAATAACAACAAACTGGACAAAAAAAAAATAATGAATGAATCAAGCGAAATGAGGGACATAACTTAAAACAAAAACAAACAAACACTTTCAATAAATTGAAAAAGAAATTTTTAAAAAGTACAAAACCAATTAAAACAAAACAAAGCAGCCAACATATCAAAAAAAAATTAAGAAAATAAACAACAACTTGTACACAAATAAATAAATATTAACAATATAACCAACATAATGAACAGAAACAAAAGAACACAAATAAACTAAGTCAACAAAAAATTAATGGCAAAAAAAATTAATTATAAAAACTTACAAAAAAGAAACTGACAAAATAACTAAAACTCTACGAACTGAAAAAAAATCAAGAAAATCTGAACAAAATAAAAATGAATGAAAAGAATTTAACTACTAAAACCTAATTATATTTTAAACAAATGTTATTTTAAGATTAATTTCTTTAGATTAAATACTTCAGTTGAGTATATTTCATTACAACTACATTATTTTTACGTTTTTCTTTCCACTGTTTGTGAATCAAACATTAAATATCAGTGACCTATTTTCTCCAAATAATAAATAAACTCTTGCTGCTACACGTTCATCATCTATTATCACCCAGGGTGAAATATTAATATGTAAATGAAATGAAATGTTCCTGTGAGTCACCAATTAAATCAGATTAGGATCTCGTCAGGTAACCGACGTATTAACGGCTCGTTCAGACGCCGTTGTTGCAGATGATTGGCATAAAGGCTGTGGAGCGTCTGCATAAACAGCCCTAATACCCGCTCTGTGGCAGGCTGTTACACAACCACTTTGAAAATCCTGGAAATCAGTTTATTCACGGCAGGGAGGGATGTTTGACATGTTCACCAGAGGAGAGAAAACTCTGCGATATTTTTATCTGATCAGCTTCATTCTGCTAAAAAAAAAAAGAAAAAATCTGCTGTAATTGATGACAGAGACATGTTCTCTCCAGCAAATCAGTTTAAAAAGGAGATGACGGATGGAGACGGCACTTGTTGGGAAAACGGCGCCTCATCCGTCTTCCTCCGCCGGGGCCACGGGGCCACGGAGCTGTCATCTTCATTCGTTTCGCTACTCGCTTTTCTCGTCTTTCCACGACTCAATCCACAGCAGGCGGCTGGCGTCCACTCCGACGGCTTTAAGAAAAACACATGACACACTGTGGGTAAAAACACTCTGCTGTTATGTAATTCTATTTGTCAGCGCTAGAGAGAGGCTAATGGGAGGAGCTTCAGGGATGAGACGTGTAGGCCTATCACGATAACACATTTTGCTGGACGATAAATTATTGCGATAAACAATAATATTGCCGTTTTGATCCCATTTTTCCACTAATATAATAATAATAATAATAATAATAATAATGGTATAATAATGCAAGTAAACCCTTTTAAAGAAATAAACTTGTGTTTCTTAAGAATATTTGAAATATCTACACATGAATGTTGTACAAGAAGACTTTTTGTTTTAACATGTTATGTAACTTTTTTTCTTTTAATAATTATCACAACATTGCTCCTTATTTTTATTTAACACTTATTTTTCCCTTTCTGATGTCAAGGTAAATTCCATATGTGCTTAAGATTAATAATTAAAAAAATGATCGAGCCTGGCAAACTTATCGAGCTAATTTTTAATTATCATGCAGTTTATTTACTGATAAAAATTGCTTTACTGATTATTGTGACAGACCTAGACGTGGATGGTTTTAAAGTCAGTAGTCTGAGATTCGTGCTGACTTCCGATGCTATGGGGAAGGTGACCCTTTAAGGCCGGGTCAGAGTTAACGCAAGGACACGCAGGTGCGAACGCAAACGTGAATGCATCGAGACGCACTGGCTGCCATGACGCCAAAATAGCACTTTCTCAATACACGTTCTTGTCTGTTCTTGTGAAACATCATCAGTCGGTGCCAAAGTACTGCTCCAAATGTAAGTTCGCATAAGCTAAGAATGCACAGAATATCCAGCTGTTGTTCTTGTCAGCTAGCTTAAACCAAGGATGCACTGGTTGGTGACTTGTGTAGACGTGGCTGGGAAAATATCCCAAGATGCACTTTGTACTACTTCTCTTAATTTGGAAATGTTTTTTGACTGGATGACCATAACGATATGATGTGATATAATGTTAGAACATGAGCGAGAAGCAGAAAAGCAAGAAATACGATTTTTATCATAATATAGGATTCAATGAAATGTATTACATTTATTCATCTTCTAAAGTTTGATTATAAAGTTTGGTTATTAATTCCAGCAAAAAATTAAGTGAATTTCTACAATCTGTTTGAATACCTGCTTAATTGTTTTGTCTATAACTAGTTACATCACGACATTTGCACAAAGAAGGTTAAGACTTCCAACAAACATTTCCAACAAACGACATAATTGTTTATCAGCAGCAGCGGTTGTAGTAAAAACTGAAAATATGGCAGTTGTTATTGTTGTTGTTTCAGTTGTTGGTTGAACAGGACAGAGCAGTACAGCCAACAGCCTGGAGGGGGTGGGGCCTGAAGTGTCTCATGTGCATTTAAAGGGCCAGCGCTCCAAACCACCTTTCTGGTGTCATTACTGAGAAATAGGGTTGAAGATGGACCTGTGGAGTTGAATGAATGAAGAATTCAGACCCAAGCAGAGCATTTACAGTTTATGTAGAGTGCAGGGACATGTTTGAAAATGCATAACTCCATTTTAAAAAGCAAAATATCCCTCCTTTAATCTTGCTTTCAGCTGCTTTTTTTTTTTTTTTTTTTAAATCAGAGTGAACACACATGGTTGAACTGTGTAAAATAAAAATGAAATGAAGGATCCCAGTTTTCAGCTTCTTGCATTTTCCTCCTTATTAGATTAGATATATTAGAATTTATTGATTCCACAATGGGGAAATTCAATGGTCAGGCGTACTGTCCATGGACGTTGAAGGTTTCATAGTTGAGTGTAATAATTTCCTACACTTCTCGTGACCTATCAAGTCATATCAGTTCAGTGTCACATTTAAAACAGGTCGATGTGAAGACTTCCCATCAAGTGACACTGAGTCTGCAGAGTCCACACAGCCGTAAAAATTCAGCTTTGAGTGGATGTGTCCAACAGATGTCCGCTTTGGGTGCGTATTGATTCTGCGTCGAGTACATATGGACGTCCGTGGAGTTAAGTACCGCCAACTCTTTGAGGGCCTTAAAGTGTGAGAAAAACTGTGGATGCATAAAGATAGCGCCAAAAAAAAAACCCAATACATAATAATAATAATGATAATAATAATAATATTCATTCATCTTCTATACCCGCTTTATCCTCACTAGGGTCACATGGAGCCTATCCCAGCTACTTAAGGGTGAA
>JAQQZY010000023.1:38333009-38343395 GCA_030068375.1 Ostorhinchus rueppellii | reverse complement strand
CTTGTTTTCGTCGTTCTGTATACGTCACATTGTTCGTTGCTCTGATTGGTCATAGCGCTGGCCTATTACGTGCAGAGTAGTTTGAAAGACAGCCATTGATCCCACCCGTACGCTTAAACTCAGTCTATGGATCGTGTCCAGACTATGTATTCAGATCATAGTTGCCAGGCTAGAAAGTTGCTGCTTTTAAGCAGAAACTCTGTCGAATTTATTTTCAAAATATTGTCATGTCTGTGCTGTTTGTCTCCTGTTTTGTGTTTCATTCTCTCTCCCTCTCATTATATTATGACTTTATTTTTGTAGTGACAAGCATTTATTTTCTTATGTGGCTCTAATATGCCATCGTACGTAAAGGAGTTGTGTTTCATCCTTTTTGTAGGTTTTAGTTTGAATTTATGGCTGAAATGTATTTTCCTCTGTATCCTTCTGCTGCAGCCGTCTAGGCCAGAACACAAGAATACAACAAAATGAAAGACTGGAATTGAACAAAGAAATAAATAACAGAAATAGTCACAAAATAAATTGTATCTATACAAATCAATGAATAGATAACCTTATAATGTCTGCAAAACATGCATGTATTTTCACATGTACATCAAATGAGTCTTCAGCAATAACATGAGGAGTTCAGAGTAGAGCTCCAACTCCTTTAAACTACTATCTGCCATCGTCTTTCAGCCACTACCCCCAGATCATAACTATAGGTGACAAGAAACAAAGATCAACCAATAAACTGAGACCTTCCTTTCTGAATAATCTCCCTCTTATTCTGTTTCTTCAGAGAAAAAGTGGCACAGGTGGATACGGCAACATGTGAACTTCACCCAGCATATCATTGTGGGCATTTAGTAACGTTTAGACTTTGTGACACTGTCGTGGTCACATCTCCTTAGGCAAGGTCGCAGCAGTCGCCAGCCACCTCATTATCCAGCTCTACTCACCTGTGTTCACTGAACTGCATCAGGAATCAAGTGGTGTAACGTCTCCTGCTTCACAAACACTCACTGCATCATCGTTCTTTGTTATTTAAGACTTTCCAGCTTTTACCCTCAAGCTGTTGCCTATGACTGACAACGCCCGACAGCCTCATTTTTGGTCGTTTGTTGAATCCCAGACACTTAAACTAGTTCAGACAGCAGGTCTTAATGCACAATTTGTATTTTTTGGTTGAATCCTATTTATTTCCTCATTCATATTACACATTAAATGAGACTTGTGATGTAATACGTGACCACGCAGGAATGCATTGTGTTTATGGAAGGCATAAATATGAAGGCATCTTGTCTTGGTGCAGAATTGTGACATTTGTCACATTTCAGTGACATAAAGGTTGGATAAATATGACCTGGCTGTTCAGACTGATGTCGCTTTGCAAAAATATCAGATTTAGGACCACATATGAAAGTGGTCTGGGTTGGATTTAAAAAAAAAAAAATTGTTGTGCTGTTGAAACTGGATTATTTAGATTTTTTTTTTAAAAATAGAATTGTGCATTTAAAACATTTCCCTGTGGTATACATGTACTGTAAATGCTCTGCTTGAGTCTGAATTCTTCATTCATTCAACTCTACAGGTCCATCTTCAACACTATTTCTCAGTTATGACACCAGAAAGCTGGTTTTGAGCGCTGGCCCTTTAAATGCACATGAGCCACTTCAGGCCCCGCCCCCTCAAGGTTGTCTGTTATGCTGCTCTGTCCTGTTCAACCAACTACTGAAGATTTAAGGTAATCAGCTCAAAGGTTGGACACATTTTCAGTTTTTACTACAACTGCTGCTGCTGATAAACAATTATGTCGAACTCAGAGAAATGTTCGTAGAAGTCTTGACCTTATATGGGCAAATGTCGTGATATAAATAGTTGTAAAACATAACAAATTGAGCAGGAATTAAAACAGGTTGTAAAAATCCCCTTGATTTTAATCTAAAGATAGTTTCACAGCACCTGGAGGGTTCAAATTCAAACTTTATGAACTATTAGGGTCCAAATACACAAATAAATGAACCAAAGACTAATAAAAGTGGGTTTTAGATAAATACGAGCCCTTTAACAGATTGAATACAGGTCACATATGGGGAAAAAATGGATTTGGGCCATAATTGCCTGCAGTCTGAATATAACATGATGAGTATGAATGAGTTTAAATTGAGTCGTTTAGTCAATATTCTGCTCCAGTCCCTGGTTATAAGTTTAGTCTTCATGGTTTTGTAACTGAAACCAAAATGCACTTCAACTGACACATGCATCAAGTCTTGGGGACTGCAGGTGTAAATTAGCCAAAGGCTAGTTTTGGTATGATGAATCCAATGACAACATTTAAGTTTAAAATTGTACATTGTCCAAAAAAAATAAAGTATAGAAAAAGAAAAGTTTTGTGCATTTAAAGACTGTACACTTGGTGGGAACACTTTGGTCATTTAGCACTGATTAAATATTCAACAGTTTCTAAATCTAACTCTTCACTGCTTATGATCTCAGAGTGGAAAAGCTTCGGTGAATTAAACAGAGATGACACAGGGTTTTAAATCACTTCAGCACATTTCCACTAAAATGACCTGTGCAGAAAAACCAACAACAAAACCACACAAAAAACCCCACAACTTTCCTTCAACCCCAAACTTTCCCTGAAAAAAAAGATGCTTGTAGTGACCGGACTTTTCAGATTCCCTGGAATTCTTGAGGGTCGGAGCTGAAGAACGCTGATTGGTGGAACACACCTGCAGCGTTCCACACTTCTATCCACCCAGTGGCATCTGCAAATGTGTTTATTCCTTTTCTACAAACTTCACTTCATTTGGGTTTTGATCATTTAGAAAATTGAGCAAAAATAAAGAGAAGCTACAAGAAGTGGATGATAACCACCTCCATTTGGTGAATATGTCGCTCGTTTCCACAGGTGGGTTGTAATAATCTGTCAGTCCCTCTGAATGTGCTGTGGATGATAAGCCTGGACCCACTGAAGGAAACAGGAAGTTTTATTTCATCACCCTCTTAAAATAATTGCCTGAGTCATTTTGGCATGTTCAAAAATTTGTCGATTAATTCTCTCATGTTCCATGTTTGACTGACCTTGTTGTTTGTATGTCAATAGGCATCTATTGTTATAACCGTTTTCATTAAAATTGTTAGTAAATTTCATAAAGTCAAAAAATGGTTCAGTTTTTTGTGTTTCCTGAAAAATCTGAAAAAAATGACTCAGGTCATTTTTTTAAGAGGGCGTCAATTTATAGAGCACCTTTCACACATGGGTCACAAAGTGCTTTACAGTGTAAGATACAGTTAAAAAGCCAATAAAAATATAGAATAAAACACAATGCAAATTACAGTACAATTCAAATGCGATAAATACATCAAGTGCAGTCTGTTTGTTGCAGCTCTGAGTCAGTTTGAATGAAAAGGTCTGTGTGAACAATCGCGTTTTTAGCGCAAAAGAAATTCAGCAGGACTTTGAATCAAAAAAAGCAAATCAAAAAACAACCGAGCCCGATTTCAATACATCTCCTGGAACCTAAATCACACAGTTTACCAGGAATTCTTTTATCAGGTAACTTAAAAAAAAGGTAATAAAAGTTACTGGGGATGTTGAAGGGAACGAGGTCATTTTACCCCAATGAATGAAATCTAATCAGCCCTGGAATGGACTCAGAACAATAGGCTGAAAGGATGTCATCTTTCAAAGACATGAAGTCAGAGCGCCTTTCATTTCCTTCATACATGAGCAAGATCAGTTCAGTGCAAGTCAGCTTTAGTTCTACAACATGTAGGCGTCCAGGTATGTTCACAGATAAAATGATAAGCGAAACCAATGCATGAACATGAGTATAATTTGATATTCATCGCCGTGTCTGTTCTATTGATATGCCAAACCACAGCTCAAGTTCCCGCTAAACCTACAGCGCTTAAGTGAGGTTGAACATCCCCTCACTGTCTTTGCATCGATCGGTTATTTTCTCTTGTGCTTTGCCAAAATCAGCATCATTACTGGGTCACTTTAACACACTGAGCCACTCAGTCTGAAGTCATCAAATGGGATAATAGATGAAGCTTGTGTTTTCAGCGAATCAGAGCGCATTATTGATTTCCTCAGCATGTCTGCTTCCTGAATGTTCATCTTAATATGCAGATAAAAAGGTTTTAAAGCCACTTCTCATGTAAAGCTCTATTTCATTTACGATCACCTGCTGAGATGCACAGTTAGAACTGAGCTAACATCCCATATTTCAGTTCAAACATATGATTTTCTACATATTTATGGCAATTTCCTTTTTTTTTTTTTTAATCAGTGAAAATGACTGAAAACCACATGCTGTAACAAATTGCTCTTCCAAGTAAAGCTTAAAATACAATCCTCCGAGGAAAGGGCAAAGAGAATGAATGATGGAAGAGGTTTATTATCACCGACCCATGGGGTTTCGGTGCAGTAGCCATCGATGCAGCAATCCTCCAGTCAATCTACCATCTCCTTTGTACTTATCACCAACTGCGTCCTGCAAACATCTGTAGAGCGCTTACATAAGCCCCATTCCTGCTGCTAACCCTGCACCTCAGCAACACAAAACACACACAGGTGGACGAGCTGCAGGCGTTTTTCTTCAAAAGTGTCTGATTGTCTTTTAAAAAACTAAATCGTAGGTGGATGACGTTAGCTCTGTTCTCTTCTGATCTGTTAAAAACAACCAAACACTGTAAAAGCCACATCCGTTAAAATTGAAAACATGAGGATTCTGACAATGATCAATGATTAACATACAGACCGGTGGCAAATTACAGGAGGCGACTGCTTGGTACTAATGAGCAATTAACATCGCATCATGCTCTTTGGTGAGCGAACACCCTGTTGGTTTTGCTCAATAGAAAACACCTGTGTGACTTTGAAAGAGGGTTTATTGTTTGGGCACAGATGGCAGCAGGTTCAGTGACAAAAGACATCTGCACATCTTGATGACAGACATCAGTCATTTTCATGGTACTGACAGCATACAAAAGATGAAGGTTACACTCTTGTATTCATGTGATGTGGATGGAAAAACAGGTGACCATCACAACAGGAGGTCTCAAACTGTCAGTGAAAGCAGACCATTGACAATGAAAGACGAACTATTGGTAACATTTATGGTGTATGAATCTGATATTGAAAGTTGAATGACAGCGTTTTTAACACTGATGTTCTGGATCATCTTGAAATCATTGACAAAGTCTTATATTCACCGTTAAATCTTATTGATTCACTCACCTCCTGAGGTAGACTTTGAGTTTGTTTATTGAATAGAAAAGGGGAGTCCAATCTTGGTCCTTGAGAGCCAGTATCCGGTATGTTTTAGACGTTACCCCACTTCCAACACACCTGACGGTAGTTATCAGGCTTCTGCAAAGCTTGATAGGTTTATGATTTTAATCAGGTCTGTTGAAAGAGGGATACATCTGTAAAACATGCAGGATATCGGCCCTCGAGGACCAGGCTTGGACACCCCTGGAATAGAAACACATTTTTATTTGTATAGCACAAAATCACAAGATCTGATAAGACTTTATTTGCTCCACAAGGGGAAATTCCTAGCCTAGAAGTCTAGACCACAGAGTGGCAGAAAATATTCTTGCCGAGTTTGTGGTCTAGCATCACACGGACCCATCTTTGGTCTGATACAAAGTATCTCGGACCAATCAAAATGCTCTGCCTGTGTCGCGAGTCGCTGGGGCGGGCTTTGCACAATGACGACAGGGCTGTGTGAGGGTGAGATAGCAGAACAACCATAGAGAGCAACAAAGATGGATGTGGCTAACGAACCACGCTTGTTTGAATTTTGTCGTCGATATTAAGTTAAGAGTTAAACTTGAGCTTTTCTTTGAAAGTTGAGCAGAAAGAAGCACTCGAGTCATTGGTTTTAAAGAAGGATGCATTTGCTGTTTTGCTACGGCTACGGTAAAAGTCTAATATACCAGCTGGCTCCGCTTGTAGCTCTGAATACATCACACCATCGGTTGCTCTGATTGGCCTATTACGTGTAGGAACAGTTTGAATTATAACAGTTGAATCCACCCACAGGCTTCAGCTCTATCAATGGTCTGATTCCAGACTATACAGTTTCAATTCCAGGTTTACAGCATCAAAGTACACAGCACAAAAGAGCAAAGAAGTGCAAAATCAAGATAGCTATACACCCCCCCCAACACACAACACACACACACACACACACACACACTATTTACAGCTGTATACTAATAACAAAAGTTCTCATGACACTTTACATTTAGTGCTGGTCAAAACCAGACTCTTGATCAAAGAAGTTTCTTCCTGACAAGTGGACTGACTGCTATGCTCAGTAGGTTACGCTATAAAACAAGTTCGTTACGCAAATACTTGATGAGAATTACCATTTTACAGCATCTTTTATCTAACATTCAGCATTAGCTCAGCTGTGAATGCTCACAGAAGGCTCTGACCACTCCTCTTTAGCCCAAATACGGTCACTTCAGCTTCAAAAAGCTAACATGGTGATGAGCAAAATGTAAAAAAACAAAGTCCATAAAACAGTGCACTGTTAACGATGATACAGTAATAACATATTTCCATTTACTGCGGTTCGGTCCCTTCATGTCTTATGCAGTGGAACTTTAACTGTCAGTGCCAGTTAATGGAGAATTGCTTTGAGCCATCATTTTAATCTTGTGATGAATCATTTGTATCCTGCTGGGATGACCATGCCTCCCATCCATGGACCATAAGGGCTCATTGAATTATTGATGAAAATTAAATGAATGCTCAGAGCATCATAGTCAACAGATTGACTGAAAACTCATGGGAGATTTTGATCCAAATGAGGGAATTTGTCTTTGTTTAGAAGATGTGCATCCCTTCAGTGGAGTTCATGGACTGGAGGATCAATGCAGAGCAATGTTGAAGCTGTACTGGAGGCATTTAGTGACATAACACCTGTGTCTGAATTAGAAACCAATAGTTGACCATACAGTGTCTGACAGGATATTTGTGGTGGGAACTGTACCTTAAAGGGGTCACATTTAATTAAACCCACATGTATTAGTCTGTGGTTCATTTATTTGTGTATTTAGACGCTCATAGTTCAAACAGTTTGAATTTGAGCCCTCCAGGTGCTTTATATTAATTCCAGCAAAAATCCAGTGGATTTCTACAACCCATTTAAATTCCAGCTTGATTTGTTATGTGTTATAGCTAGTTGTGTCACAATATTTGCCCATATAAGGTCCAGACTTCCTATGAACATTTCTCCAGTATGACAATTGTTTATCAGCAACAGCGATTGTAGTAAAAACTGAAAGTATGTCCAAACTTCAAACAGATTTACTAAAGTTTAAAGTTTTCAGTTGTTAGTTGAACAGGACAGAGCAGCACTGTCAACAACCTGGAGGGGGCGGGGCCTGAGGTGGCTCATGTGCATTTAAAGGGCCAGCGCTCCAAACCACCTTTCTGGCGTCATTACTCAGAAATAAGGTTCAAAATGGACCTGTGGAGTTGAATGAATGAAGAATTCAGACCCAAGCAGAGCATTTACAGTTTGTAGACCACAGGGAAATATTTGAAAATGCATAATTCTATTTAAAAAAGCAGAACATCACTCCTTTAAAGCATTAGACAGATGCACTTTAACCCAACTGGTCCTAAATATTTAGGACTGTAGGTGAAGTGCAATTTTTTGTCCTGCCATTGATGTTGTATTCAATTAAGGACTCACTGCAGCATAATTACATTGTTGTTTAGAAAGTCAATGTCCAATAGAATAGAGGCTATTATGTCTTACTGAGAACAACAGACTAATGCTGGGCTTTCAGATGAATTTATCTGAAGACAGACAGACTCTGTTTCTTTTTAAAATGCCATAAATTGCGTTAACTCGTCCTAAATGTTTCAGACTCCCAGCACGGCCAGGATCTATAATGTTCATGCTCAGGCTGATTGCCCAAAACTGTAGGCAACAATTGCAGTGTCATTTATTGGAACAGGATGAGGGGAATTTACAACAATACTGGTAAGAGAAAGGCAGCAGCATGTTGTCCAATTTCACTATGAAATGTGATCCACAAATTGTGGATGATGCAGATAATATGCCAAGTGTATTCTACAGCCAAGTTTGGTTACACATCATAACATAATGTACAAGAAAGCACTACAACTCAGAGTGAAAGCATGCAATTGGACTTGCCAGACCACATGGGGACTCTCTTTGTGATTGGGTTTTGGCTGCTGTACATGCAGAACGCAACAGGTGGTAGCATTAACCCAGGGGTGTCAAACTCCAGTCCTCGAGGGATGGTATCCTGCATGATTTAGATCAGGGGTCACCAATCCTGGTCCTCAAGAGCTGGTATCCTGCAGGTTTTTGATGTTTCCCTCTTACAGTGCACCTGGTGGTTGTGATCAGGCTTCTGCAGAGCTTGATGATAGGCTGATCATTTGAATCAGGTATGTTGGAAGAGGGATATGACTAAAACATGCAGTATACCAGCTTTCGAGGACCAGGATTGGTGACGCCGTTCTAGATATTTCCCTCTTCCATCACATCTGAAAGCCATTACATCATTATCTGACTTCTGCAGAGCAGGATGATGAGCTGATCATTAATTGAACCTGGTGTGTTGGAAGATGGAAATATCTAAAACATGCAGGATACCAGCCCTGGAGGACCAGAGTTTGACACCTGCAAGTACATCAAGTGTTATAACAGGGCATTGAATAAGTGGATTGATTTTTATAGATGTTAAGCCCCTTCGAGTGGATCAGACTTATCCATAAAATATAGTCAAACACATAAGTTAACAGTTCAATCTGGTTTCTTCTGATGCACGAATAGTTCACAACAGTACTGGCTTTTGCGGGCTGAAATCAAATTAGATCACCCTTTACTTCAGTCAAGGTGTTCCTGAGATGTCACTTTCTTTAGATGGACAGACACGTCCTTCACCACACTTTCGACATTACGAGTAGACATCAGCTAAACGTGCATCATCAATCAATGTACTGCTGTATTTTCTGATCTGACAGATGGCTCTTCGCATGGATTTATAATCAACTTCTAGTTCCTTTCACAGTTCGGCATAATGAATAACTGACAGCGTACAGATGTCGTACATTTTTAAAGCCCTGCACCTGCTGTTGTTTATGTAATGCATATGTGCCTTGGATATCATGGGTCCAACAATACTTCTGCATGACTTCATAGCTTAGTCCTCGATTCACAATGTGCATTTAAAGGGCTCATATTTATCTAAACCTGCTTTTATTAGTCTGTGGTTCATTTATTTGTGTATTTGGACCCTAATAGTTCATACAGTTTGAATTTGAACCCTCCAGGTGCTGCAAAACTATCATTATATTCATTTTGGCAAAAAGCGACTGGATTTCTACAACCTGCTTTAATTCCTGCTTAATTACATTTTATAACTAGTTACAAAACGACATTTGCACAAATAAGGTCGAGACTTCCAACGAACATTTTTCCAAGTATGACATAATTGTTTGTCAGCAGAAGCAGTTGCAGTGAAAACAGAAAATATGTCCAAACTTTGAGCCAATGACCTAAAATGTGAAAATTCTGAAGTAACGTCAAAACACAGTCATGTCCCGTCAGAGAGCAAACTTTAATTGACTGTTATTCGAACATTTATTTCAATATTAAGTAGCTCCTTGTTTTTGGATAATCCTTTATGGTCCAAGGAAAGGAAAAATGAATTTAAAAGTAAAAATGTGGGTCATTTAGCAACAATGATCTGTCAAATCATCTCTAAACAGTCCTGTCAGAGATATTTGGAACACAGTGTTTTGACCCCTGAATCATTGAGAACACATACGTATGCTGTTCATTTTTTTATTTATTTTGGGTTGAAAGGCTGTTATGACCAAATAGGTAGGAGAAGACCATCCCTCAGTCCATTTGTGGAAGTCTTTGATATCAGACTGTGTTTCTCTGGAAAGACTAAGATTTTATATTAACGATCAGAAGGATATCCTTGCAGTAAAGTGTTGGGGTATCTGGGAACTCAGACCGCAACTGCCTGAAATAGATTTAATAAGGACTTTTGAGATGTGAGTTGATGTATTTTGGATCTGCTGTATATTTCATACAACCCATATGTACTGAACTGGACTGTAAAATTGCGGAAAATGTTCAATAAAACGAATGTTCAAAAAACAAACAAACAAAAAAAAAGTCCTGAACTCTTGTCTAGAACAGTTTTTCATAAGTATGGCGTGAGAAATCATCAAGTGTGCTGTGGAAGATTATGCAATTTCACCTGATTGGTACCACAGAGATAAATAAACACTAGAGTGGGCGTAGGAGCTTTTGTCGCAGCAGCGTCTTGCCGCCATTTTGGTCCAGAAAAGGTTGTCAGTACTACATAATATAGAAAAGA
>JAQQZY010000023.1:38303592-38314303 GCA_030068375.1 Ostorhinchus rueppellii | reverse complement strand
GGGAGAACAGGTATTTCTGTTATGTATATTATTTGCTGTATTGTTTTATGTAAAGCACTTTGAGCTGCTTTTTTTGTGTATGAAAAGTGCTCTATAAGTAAAGTTTGATTGATTGAAAATGTGCCGATGAATGCAGTCTGTTCTGTTGGGAAAGAAGGACAGAGAAAGTAGTAGATTTGTTTAATTTTACATATTTTTATTAAGATGACCAAGATGTACCTATTTAATCCCATTACAAGGAACCAAACGACCATTTAAATGCAACAATCCTTCACTTTTTTCAGAGTCTGCAACAAAAAACAGTCATCTCAGCCATAGAGCAGTTTTGTTTTCTGTCTGTCCAGGAAATGTAGAGTATCATGTGACTTAATGTTACTTAACTCCTGAGTAGAGAGAAACAATCAGACCTAGTGTTTACATGGATCTCATTCCGATTGAGGTGTTTTCGTTCAGCTTATAAATGGAACATTAAGGCAGTGAAAAACAGACACTGTCATCTGAAACAGAAGCAATTGAACTCAAGGACGTCTGATCTATGTGCTATAAATCTAGAGCAGGGGGGCAAACATACAACCCATGGGCCAAAACTGTCCCCCCAAAGGGTTCAAATTCAGTGCAAAAATTATAGTGAAGATATTAAACTCATTTTAGTTCAGGCACCACAGAAAATCCAAGAGGATCTCAAGAGGCCAGACCAGTAAAATAACAATAATAATAATAATAATAATAATAATAATAATGCAATCAGTGAGTTTCAGTAAACATGTAAACAATAAATAATTTTTCTTAAGAAATTTCAGGTTGTTCAGATTACTCACATTTTTTTGTGAAAGGACAGTTTATAAAAAACCTTTCCGTGATGTACATTGACTTTCTTGCAATAAAAAAAAGACAAAAGAAATGAAGCTGTCATTATTTATAGTTTTATTTATGTTGATATTTTACTGATCAGCCTGTTTGAGAACATGTTGGGCTGTTTGTGGAACCTCAAGTAAAAGTTTGACACCCCTAAAAGAGCTAAAACAAACTCAATTTCTTTTTCTGTTTGACTTTTAACATAACTTGTCCTCATCTTTCTTTAAAATAAACCCAAATAATGACTTCAGTCAAACTTTACAGAAACCATACTCAGTTTTACAATGTTATTTCAGAAAATAAACAGCTTTGCTTGAACATACTTCCTGTTGTAACTGACCTTCCATTTGCAGTTCCATCTCCTTGCTTCAAACAGAATACAGGACAATGTTTGGACTAAACTGGCCAAACATCAATAGATCACACTGTATCTTCTCTAAGGAATTCCTCTATTGAGCAGAGGGCTATAATAACACACACAGAAGGTGAAATCAGCTGTTCCACATGTTGTGAGATGATGGAAAATGTGATATTGAGAGCACAGGCTTTATATGTCCTCCTCATCCTGTAGATGAACAGGGTTAGTGTGAAGTTTTATTCATCAGCGGTACAGCAGGTCTCCTTACATCCTCTGAGAACCGAGACGATATGTCCGACCTAGACGCCTTCGCTCTCTGGGGGGGGTTTGTTACTCGACGTAGCTGAGGAGTTCATCTTTGTCCATCTGATAGTGGCTCTTCTTCCAGATGTCGCGGAGCTTCTGTAACGTGGCTCCTATCTCCTTCCCGGAGGTGATGCCCATCCTGCGGAGGTCATGGCCACTGACGGGGAAGCGAGGGATGGACCATGTGGAGAGCTCCGTCAGCAGCTTCTCCTCCCCCTGATACTTCAGCAGCTCCAACACTTTACTTTGGGTGTCCAGTTCCCGACTCTGGGAAGACACAGGAAAAAAATCCCAGTGAGATTAAGAACCTCTTTTCCATCAAAGCCCTGGCAAAGAGGCAGCGTGAAATTGGGGGGTGGCTATGGCTTAGGTGGTAGAACGGGTCGTCCAATATCCAGAAAGTTGGCGGTTCGAGCGGGTTCGACTCCCGCTCTCTCCAAGTCAGTCCATTGTGTCCTTGGGCAAGACACTTCAACCTCCTTGCCTCCAGTGCCGCTTACACTGGTGTATGAATGCGTGTGCAGGACTCTCTTGAAAAAGAGATTATTAATCTCAGTGAGACCTTCCTGGTTAAATATACAGTTACATCTGATGAACTTTTTTTTTTTTTTTTTTGCTGCACTGCAACATTGGTTAATATGAATTATATTTTTTTGCACTAGGGTAAAATGTGTTCATGTGCATTTTGTACTCACTTTGGTGAACAGTGGCTGTGTCATAATTTGCCGCTGTTTACAATGTGCTAATTTTAGTGGCTGGGTCAGAATTTTAAAAATCATGCAAAATAAACAACTATTGACACATTTATAGATTACTTTAATATTAAGTAAATAAGCAGACCCCCCCCCCCCCTTTTTTTAATTTTTTTTAATGTGTGTGTGTGTGTGCGTGTACATGTGACTGCAGGTGTAATGTTCTTGTTCTGACTGACTTCACATGTATTGGATACCGTATATGACTGTTTTTATATTGCCATTTTTATAATTTCAATAAAAAAAGAGTAAAAAAAAAACAAAAACAGAACTTTTGAATTCTTACCTTAAAAAAAAAAAAAAAAGACCTTTTATAACATGAAGTGCAAAGTGTACATAATATGCTCACCCAGATACTGGAAGGCTAATGTTCCAGAGTCCATGCAGTGACTTCCATTACACAATCATGTCTGGTTTTAGTGACGTGCTGTCTGAGGACTTGAAGATCAGACATTCAGTATTGATTTTCAGTCTTGTCCCTTATGCCCAGATTCTCAGAATCCTCTGATTGTTTTTTGAGCAGCAGAGGAGATATTCAGCCTTTGTAATTTTACACTGAAGAACATTATTCTGACATTGTTCTGCAGTTTATGGACTCGCTTTTCCTCAGATTGGTGAATCTCTTCCATGACATTCCGCCTCTTTTATACCTGATCATGTCACTGACCTGTTGCTCATTAACCTCAATACTTGTAAATGTGGCCTCCTGCTGCATTTTTTTTTAGCACCACATCTTTTCCAGCCATGTGTTTTGTTTTTTATTTTGTTTTTGTTTTTTTAAAAAGTTGTTGCTTCTTCCTCCTTTTTTTCTTAAATGATTCATTTTCTCAAAATTTGAAGATTTTATGTGTTTTCTATAATCTTCTGTGAACAAAATATGTGTTTATGACATTTGCAGTGTCCTAACTTTGCAGAATTTCCCTGGTTGGGATCAATAAAGTCTCTCCCTCTCTCTCTATCTTAGAATTAGGGTTGCAAGAGTGAATCAAAAGGGTGTTTAAAGGGAAAATAGACAATATCCAATTAATTATGACCAGCTCATATAATAAAAACAAATTAAATGGAAACAGAAAAGCTACATAGATAATAACCCACTGAATGAAACCTTTATACTCCCACATTGCAGCTGTAAACGCACCACAATTAGACGAGCAACAGTTTTGACCTTTATCAATGTGTTTCTACTCAACATGGCATTACTATATGATGTGTCTGTTCAGGAATGACTTGACGAAATGTTGCAAAATTAGGCACAAACATTTACAAAGGTGAACTCAATACAATTTCATGGCCAAAGATCAAAGGTCAAGGTGAGTGTGACCTCATTAAACACAATGTTCCCCTAAAACAATAGAACAGAATCTGATGCAAGGACAGTAGACACATGTTCCTGTTTTTGTAGAGTTTGCTGCTTTATTCTTAGATATTAATAGCACTGTATATTTATATATGGGTGCTTCTATGAAACTGGGTACATTTTGGTATCTGGAACTTTACCAGCTATTGAGACCCAATAATAAAAGAAAAATCTAGACCTATTTCACCCCAGGATGTACCTAATGATGACCTCAGATAAATGCAAAAAATATATATATACTCTTGCTCTGAGCCATCCCAAAATTATTTAATTTTTAATAAAATATTGGGGCTAAAAATAGAACTAAAATTGGGACATTAAAGCTGCCTAGGTGTCAGTGCATTTGATCTGAGAACATGGCTGCAAATGCAAAATATAGACTATAAATAAAGACACTGTGTCAAATTTGTCGATCCTAGTGGTTTTTCTAATCCAGACTTGAGTTTTTCATGAATCTCAGTCTCATTCCAGGTTTCGTGTGTAACCCGTTGTGTCCACTTGTGTCACATGCAGAACCTGCCCATTTAAACAAATAAATTGCGAGTGACTTTTCATCAGCAGTCATTTTTGTGAAACACTGCCTTGCATAATTAGCTTGATTCCCAAAATGTACCTGTGAGAGAATAAAAACATATTTGAAAAAACAGTAGCTTGTCATTTTTGTATCCTTTTTACCGTGTTACATGCGGATTTTTGTATTACAAAAATCTATAAAAATACTACAGAAATGTGTTTTATCTGAAAAATAGTTTCTCTTTTGTCTCAGTAAATATATATTTTTAAAACAGACCCATAGTGCTTCTAAACTTGCTTCATAACATTAGTCCACAGCTGGTTTGAATTTTTAGCCCCTGTCCTGTTTTTAGGGACTGGTTTCATACAAGCACCTGCACTATAATATATTTTTTGCTCAAAATATACAAATTTGAGCTACCAAAATGTTTAGTGTTTTTCTTGAAATATTACCCTGCCCCTCCCAAGTCCCCCTTATACATTATTGTAATTAATAAATAACCTAGAAGTAAATGTACTGCCAGCTTCTCAGATTTATACCTTGATAGGAAAATATGGGTTTTTTAGACCAGTTCTCTCAATACTGAGGTTCTAGGATAAAGGTCATGAATGAAATCTTTGTGACATGTCATATGTTTATACTTACAGAAGACAATCTATTCTTCTGACTCCAGTCAGTCTGGAGTCAGGCGAGTGCTCTCCTTCAGTAAACAGGCTATAGCGTAGGAGGGGCACAGGAAGTACAATAGAGCACAGGAAGTGCAACACCAGTTCACTACGTGTACCAATGAGCTTGAACCATGTTATTATGTTTTGATATGCGAACCAATGTGCTTGGAACACCTTAGTATCTTTGACCAATGGGTGTGTATCCATGTTCTATATTATAGTTTACACTTCCCAATGTTAGTCAGTCAACTGCTGTATGTTCTTGACTCCTTGTTTCAAGTAAATTCATACTGGTTCCTGAACCCAGTGACTCCGCTTCTTCTTTTCAGAAAATTCTTCTAACATACCTGTTTTGTGTGAATAACCACAGATCAGATGAGCAGCTGTAAGAGCAGTTTATGGTTTATTATTAATGGTTAGTCAACTGGAAGAATCACTATTGTTGACGTAAGTGTAAGGTTTTCAGTGTGTGAGAGGATGAATCACACCACTGAGCTCAAATCAATCTCGACATAAAATACTTGATGATCTAACGCGACCATTCAGTAACTGTTTTCTGACCGATCTCATGGTCTCTTTGCCACAGCCTATGAAACAGTAACAAGAAGAATTTGTTCGAAGGCATTTGTGTATTTTTAGGTATTTGTGAGGAAACCATTCATAACCAAACTGGTTGTCCAGTGTGGACCTGGACGTGGAATAAAAGCAGCTCTGTCTGGACTTGTGTCTTATGACGCTTTATTTAGGCTAGGTTGGGACATTTTGATCAGAGGAATCATTATCTAGTAAAGTATTGAACATGAAAACAAGTCCAGAGGGACAGGAATAACTTGTACAAAAGCTAACACTTAAATTATTCCTGAGAGATGGGAACGACCTCCAGGCTTTAACGGTGTCTCTGCTTTCACACAAATAACTGATTGTTTCTGCATAAAAAAAAATATTTGAGATTCTCGAGCTGAAACTCACGTCAATGATGAAGTCGGTGAACGGTTTGAGGCTGTCTGGCTCATCGGCGTTCTTCTGAAGCTCCCGTCTGTTTTTGACCAGGAACAGGGCCAGGGTCTTCTCCTCCTTGGAGACCTTCAGCCGGAGGTCCATCTTCTCCACCTCCTCTGGGCTGTGGAGCAGACTGGCCAAGATGGTCATGGGTTTGGGCGAATGATCGCTGGCATTCTGCCACACCTGCATCATCTCATCGATGTCGCCATCCGGTGGTAGACCTGAGGGCGAGGACACTTAGGAATAAGACCAGATGTTTCAAACTAAAACTATGTATGCATTCTGAAAATAAAATAAACTGAAAACCAAACTGAAAAGACTAAATAAATAAAACAAGAACACAAATGAAGTGCACGTGTTGGAACATCCGCTTGTTTTTGTCACTGGACAGGACTGGTTTTTGAAACACTCAGAGTGTATGTGGATCAGAGTGGAGTCCTGAATTGGTTTCTAAAAGGAGATGAAGTGGCTTCATTGATACTGTGCTCTGAACTCCTTTGATCATTTTACTCCTCAAAGGCTACATCATCCTCTAAAGACCACTTCAGTTTTAACTCCTGAGACATGATATCAGGTAAAGGTGCTGCTGTCAATTGTCTGTTTGTCATAAAAGCTGCTGTGAGTATGTGCTTGTGCTCCTTTTCTTAAGTGGTTTGGCTTTACTGTGTGTCATTGGGTCAAAACAGGTGGAATAACAGAAAAAGACAGAGAGGAATTTCAATAAATATACTTGTTTACTTTTGCATTTTTGTTTGGTGGTGTGCATACTGATTTTTCTAATGTAAAATATGTGCTGTGGCTCAAAAAGGTTGGGAAACTCTGGTCTCAGTCACTGCTCTGTGCTTTGCCCTCCCATTCTACAGGCAGCAGGGGTTTGCACTGAGCATGCTCTGACACCTTTTAGAAAGAACAAGGACTATTCTATCAGCACGTTTGGAAATTTTTCCTGTTGAGCAAACAGTTGAATTTTTAAGAATATTTGAAGTCGATCATACATTCAGAATGACCACAGACATGTCAGGGCTTAAAGGGTTAACCCTTTCATGCATAGTGGTCACTACAGTGGACAGCTGTTCAAAGGTGTTCTCTAATATATTCATGGATTTGTTGTTTTAGTTCCACATCAGCCAACACTGTGGACACTTATACATCCTCTCTTACACTGACATTTGTACCATTACTGTAACTTTACTGTTATAGATAAACCTGATCTGCAGTAACATGTTTGATTGTAAAAAAAGATGTTAAGTGTTATTAGACTGTAATTAACAGTTTTTGTTTTGTTTTTAAACAAAAAGTTTTGGTTTTTTTCTTTTGCATATTATCACTATTATCTTATAAATGTTTTTATTTCATAGTTTTCACACTATATCAGTAAATATGTGTTTCTTTGCTTCTAAATTTAATTGATGTCCAGCTGAGTGGACATTTTTGTAACTCCATGCAGAACAGGTTCATAAAAAATTGTATCGCTTTTTTTTTTTTTTTAATGCCTATAGAGGAATAAAAACACTCTGGGAAAAAACCCATCTTGATTAACATTCTCATAATTCATGCATGAAAGGGTTAATTTTGAATAATCTTTAGTTTCACCGAGAAGAAAACTTTGAAGCTCTAAATTAGACCATGTAATGTATTGAATTAATTAGTGTCTACTGCTGTTGGATTCTGATCAGCATCAACCCTCACCCTGGATTTGACATCATCATCATGTATTACAATATGAGTTTGGCAAATAACACACTAGTTTCTACAGATTTTCATGCTGAATATTGAGATCAAATAATTTTAATCAGTGGAGACACATTTTAATCCTCCAAGTGTGGTTTAGATCTAGACTTTCACCACTTGCTATTCAGTCATCTATCAATGTTTAGACATTAAAACTAACTGAACTGTAGTTGTTTTAGATGCTTTTCCAAACTTTTCACACATGTATAGAAATAAAAATGGTCCAAAATTATGCTAAATTATTTATTTTTGATGGAGAAATATTTTTTTCTGCTAAGGGACTTCCAGACTCCACAATTGGGGACCGAAGTCTTCGAGACCTTCTGATAACCAAAAGGAAAACCTGTTTACTGTTGTTTTTTCACCTTCCAGACACTCTAAATTTAACTTGTCCATCTAAAAAAAAAAAATAACCACAATTTGGAGGTTAAAAATTTTTTATAATATATATATATATATATATATATATATATATATATATATTTTCTCTTTCCTGTGCTGCAGGCTGTTTTCCAGCCTTAAGTGCCATTAAGTTGTGAAAAACTCCATAAACCTGTACAGTCTAGGTTTGTTTGTGTGAATTTGCTGTATTACAGAAGGTCTCACCGATGTACTGGGCCAGTCCCAGTTTGTAGATCAGCTCCAGCAGATGACCACCGTGATTACCAACCACCATCTTCTTTAACTCCACCCAGATTCGTTCTCCTGATATGCCCGCCAGTCCATTGCCGTTTTCTTTGATGGCAGCCAGCGTCTCTGCTTCATGGTCGCCAGGCTCCGGGGCCACCCGGCCATAGAACCTGTGATGAAAAACCAGAGTTCAGGCTAATGATCCAGATTCAGATCACTTTATTTATCCTCAAAGACCAATTCAGTTTGCAGACATGGGTCACAAAGAACAGGACATTCAACACTAAACACATTCCACAATACACACAGATCCATCAGGACAGCTGAAGGGTCCAGCACCCCATCATGTAATAATTTACTGAAAATGTATTAACGCCTGAAAAATCAAAAATGTAATAAAACCCAATAATGTAATAACTTCACCAATAATGTAATAAAATATCCTGAGTGATATTGTAATAACATTTTTGCCAATGATGTAAAACCATATTTCATTATTGTGGATTTATTACATCTTCAGGTGGGTACATAAGCTGTCAACTTTGACATTATCAGTTTTGGAAAAAAAAAAAAAAAAAAGACCCACCTGAAAATGTAATAAATTCCCAATAATGTAATATGGTATTACATTTTCAGTAAAAATGTTATAACAATATCAGTCAAGATGTTTTATTACATTATTGGGTTTTATTACATTTTTGATTGAGTCGAGTGCAAATTTTATTACATTGTCAGGAAATTATTACATTATAGGCTACGACAAGGGGTCTGGGCTACAAAATAATAATGACAAATGTGATAAATATCCTATTGATTATTAATAGTGATGTTTTTGGGTTTTTTTTAAAATCTCTGATCAATATGAACAGGACATCTTACAGCTATAGTCTATGGAAGTGATTCGTTTCCATAATCTACATTAAGAATGAATGAATATTTTTTTAATTTCCGTTACATACAAAAACACATACATAAAGAACATACAATTAGTACAATTTGAAACTGAAAAAGGAAGAAGCTGAAGCCCAAGCTTTATTTCTGCTTCTCCTACTCCCATCCTTTACTCCAACTCCATATCTGAAGTAGCAGAAAAATAAAACATTAGCCAAAATGAATCTACATTCAGTTTCTTAAGTCCCTTAGAAATCATTGCACTTTCATAACCCTTGATTATTTCGCAACTTAAAGCTTTTTTTTTTACACAATTTCAATTTATCCTTCAACTGGTTCCATAATTTGACACCATTTTAAGATAAATAAAATTGTTAATAAATTATCCAGTCTGCATTTTCATTTTCTTATTCAAGCCTGCTCATTCTTTTTTACATAATTAAAATGAAAAAGAAAAACACATTTGAAATTTCATTTTCTAAATCTGCTCCAGCAAACAGTTGCCAAAATTCAATTTGACAACTAAAATTCAAAAACACAAATGCATTTGCAGAAAAGCTTTTCCTTTTGAAGAATGTGGCTGCATTATTTGACTCATAAATAAAATGAGTAATAGATTACCCAGTCTGCATTTTCATTTTCTTATTCATGGGGCACATTTTATGGCACAATCCAAAAGAAAACAGGGGACATTGCATTTTCATTTCCGTGGGCTGAAAAATAAAAAAGCTACCAGAATTCAAAAATGAATTCACAAAATAAGCAGCACAGGTGAACGACATCAGCAGCCGCTCTTCACCTCTGTGCTGACTGTGGTGAGTATGGTGGTATGAATCGATAGGGGGCGCTGTGCATATTAGACACTGGAGCAGTTCAAAACTACCTGCAGTTTCCAGGACACACTGACTTGAACATGCATTGTGTAAACACTGTTGGAAAGATCTGTCCAGGTGCAGTTGAACAGCAGATCTGAGTCTTACACGGACTGAAATTGAAGGAGATAGTGGAGCTGTTCGGTGTAAGTCACCAGACCATCTGTCGGAGGATGCGAAGCGACGGCTTAATTACATAAAAGAATGAGCAGTCTTGAATAAGAAAATGAAAATGCAAATTGGATAATTTATTAATGATTTTATTTATGAGTTAAATATCACAGCCATAGAACATTTAATCATAATTATGGATTAAAAAAAAAAAAAAGAAATGTGGAGAGAAATTGAGTAAAAACCATCTGAGGCATTTAGGAAGCAAAGATAAGAATTTAAACTAAACTAACCAATGAAATGAAATGATATTTATCCCAGTATAAATCCATATTATGACATTTGCCATTTGTATCTCAGACCCATTAGAAAAGAAACAGTTGAATTCAACGTGTCCACATACATTTGTCTATTTGCGTATAGGAAATTATGCTACGAGGTTAACGATTTACAGAAACATATTTACTGGTGGGCGACACGGTGGTGCAGTGGTTAGCACTCGTGCCTCACAGCACAGTCCTGAGTTCGATTCCCGGGTGGGACCTTTCTGTGTGGAGTTTGCATGTTCTCCCCATGTCTGTGTGGGTTCTGGGTACTCCGGTTTCCTCCCACAATCCAAAGACATGCACTGATAGGTTAATGGGCTAATCTAAATTGTCCATAG
>JAQQZY010000023.1:38285242-38303492 GCA_030068375.1 Ostorhinchus rueppellii | reverse complement strand
CAAAATCTAATCATCTGTAGGATACCCCATTTCTGACAATCTGTGAAAATTTCATGAAAATCCATCCATAACATTTTCAGTTATCTTGCTAACAAACAAACAAACAAACCAACGCCGATGAAAACATAACCTCCTTGGCGGAGGTAATAAATAAAATAGATTTTAAAACCTAAAAAACAACACATGTTAATGAAGAGTGTACACCCAACACTATGCACTGTCACTGGCATTTAAAGGCCTGATGGCAGAAGGAATACAAGAATTGGCATATCAGTTAGCTTTCCTGCTGGGAGTGAGATAGCGCCTCCCAGAGGGATGGAGGCCCAGTACCTCCACTTCAGGTAAATCAGGAGATTGTCTTTTTTCTTTCTGCAAAACCGTTACCTGCAGGTTAAAAACAAACATGACACATCACCTGAAATATCTCAATATTCTCAGATAGTCCTCTTGGATCCTCTGCTCTGCGCTGCCAACAAATCGGACTTTGCAGTTCTTCAGGTCTTCGTATCCTTTGAAATAATCATACAAGGTTCCATCAAGACCTGTGAAGAAAAACACAAGTGAAGAAAACGTTCACACACACCTTACATGATAAGTTAATGTTAGTGAGATGAGCAGTACTGTGTAAAAGGCTGATTCCACTATTATATTTGCTGTTTTCAAGGTTGAAATGATCATATATATTTATTTATTTCTCATTTCTTCAGATACAAAAAAAAAAAAATACAGGAAACATGAGTAAAGCCTGAAAAGACAGAAAAAACGGAATTAAATGTGTTATAAAGGTTCAAGTCATTATTTAATGTGACCTGTGACCCCATGAGGAGGAGGAGGAGGAGGAGGAGAAGCACAAACAATTGGAAACATCTGACATGTTGAATGAAACCTGGTATAAAACATCAGTAAATCAATGCCATAAATGCCATAGTGTCTGAAAAAAGGGTTAAAGCATGAACATGTTAAACACAAAAGGAGGTCACTCTAAATAAACTTTGGTTAATAGAAGCTGTTCAATGAAACTTGTGGTTTTCATGCTGTTCATACTTCACATATATCAGACTGGATCTTCACACAGAGACAAATGCATGTGTGTGGACATTTGAACATTTTGTTGACCTCAGACTTTTACACAGTGCTGTACGGCAGTGAACAGTAACGAACCCTCTGGTCTTTCAATTAAACCTATTGTAGGTGTTCAATGAAGTCAGGACTCATTTTCCAAATCACATTGGATCTACAGATAATCCTACTCCTGTGCATAGGTCTTGTGTCTAAATCTGTTTAGTATATTTCATGGTTTCCCTTGTAAATTCTGTAAAATAGAACTATAAACTGTGGATGTTCACATCGGTATAGGAAGAATAAAAGATTATGATCTATGTCAGTCTAAAAATCATGGATTCAGACATGAAATGAAAAGTTTACATCGCTAGAAGTTATATAATGTTTCCAAAAAATGATACAAATTTTTTACTTGAGTTGATAATTTTTACCTTGCTCCCCTAAAAAGGAGGCAAGGGGTACTGTTTCTGTTTTTGTTTATTTTGTTTGTTTGTTTGCTAAGACACTAGCAGAAAAACTCATGGTTGAATTTATACCAAACTGGGTTTACAGATTGCCAGTGACCAAAAATACACGTCATTACATTTTGGGAACACTAGGTTGAAGTCAACATTTTTTGTGAATTTTTAAATTCTTTTTTCTCCCCGTTTACTTCTAATGGGCGGAAGTTCAAATGTCAATAAAAACATCAATTTTGTTTCAATTTACTTCAAACTTGGCACATTTATAGAGGCGACTGATATGCTGACATCAGCACAAGCATAGACATGATGATATCAGCTGGATCGATGCCAAAATAAACTCCAATACATGCGAGGGGCGGGGTTTGTTCTTCCTAGCACTTGTTGCACACTTGTTCAGGCTCAGAAATGAGATAATTAACTTCTCCATATCTATAGGAACCCTGAACATGGTATGAAACTGAAACGCTTCAAAAACAAGCGTGAGAATGCTCCCGATAGCACCCTATAATGTAATAATTTACTGAAAATGTAATAACGCCTGAAAATATAATAAAATTTGCACTTAATCGAAAATGTAATAACTTCACAAATAATGTAATAAAATATCCTAACTGATACTGTAACAATATTTTTACTGATAATGTAATACCTTATTATATTATTGGAGATTTTTTTACATTTTCAGGTGGGTCTTTTTTTTTTTTTTTAAACTGATCATGTAAAGCTTGACAGATAATGTGATATACATGTTCATTTTCAGTCCAAACTTCTACATTTTGTGTTTTGAGAATCTAAGGCTGTTAAATACACTGGATTTGAAACAACAGAATGACTACTGGGTTAAAGTGCAGATATTACAATAGTCAGGATATTTTATTACATCATTGGTGAAGTTATTACATTATTGGGTTTTATTGTATTTTCGATCAAGTGCAAATTTTATTACATTTTCAGGCGTTATTTCATTTTCAGGAAATTATTACATTATAGGGTGCTACTCTCCCCACCACAGGTTAAAGTTCAACTACAGATGGTGGTACCTAAAAACATGGAGTTGATGGTGAGGTCTCTGCGCTCGGCGTCTTTCTGCCAGTCGGTGGTGAATTCCACTTCAGCGTGGCGTCCGTCTGTCTGGACATCTACTCGTAGCGTGGTCACCTCAAAGTTCTCATCGTGTAGCTGTAAAATAGGACAAAACAACCCACTTAGAACCTGGTGAGTGCTGTCATTGACGAGGGTCTCTCTACCCACTCTCTCTCTTTCTTTCAGGGTAAGTGCGGTACTTCAACCACCGCACATAGAATGAAGTGTGTATTTGATGAACTCTGACCACATACTTTTAAATAACAGCTGGTGGCGTCAAACTGAACGCTCCAGCCTCTGACTTCTGCTCATCCAATTGTGCCATTTAAGCACCGCTCTTAGCAGGGTACCTATTTGTGGAATTCTACACCAAAATCCATCAGAAAAGAACAAAACCAGCCAGTGATGTGATTAAATGGAACACAAGGAAGAGCTACTGGATGGCAAAACTACATATTTCAACACCTGTGGTCTCACAATTACTACATATGTGTGCATTTGTATCTTATTGTCACATAAAATAACCACATTTTCATTTCCAATTATATGCAATTTAACCCATAAAGACCCAAACCATCTCCTCATCTAAACTGTTTAATACCTGTTGATCCAATAATCCTATCAATACATGTAAATAATGGGCATAAAATACAGTTTTTCATCTTTTCATGGTCATCAGATATGAGCCATTAGGATGTTCAGAGGCTCCATAGTTACCGTGGAAACACCGCCATCTTCTACAACATTGATTCACCAGGAAAAACAAACACACATATGACAATGAATGGAGACACTTGGTTCATGTTCAGTTAATAATATATTCTCTGAAAAAGTCACTTATTTAGTTTTCTCTGTTTTGATATAATAACCTTTGACTTTATTCTGCGTTTTTATGAATATCTACATGATCAGTCAATTAAATATAAAAGAAAATACATGATTTACAACTGAAAAATCTTAAAATAAAGAGACCAATGTTGCAAAAAATGGTGATAAATCATATAAGAAAGGTTAAATATAGAGAAAAATTCATTTAGGAACTGATGCAAAAATATCACTGGGTCTTTATGGGTTAATATCCAGGTAACACTACATATCATAATACGCCACATTTTCTGTAAATTCAGTGAATAAATAGTTTATATCAAATAACCTTTGTACAAAAGCAGATACTTCCACTCAGATGGGTTTCTTACTCTGGCTGTAATGGTCCCATGCTTCTCCCCTTTATTGTTGATCATCCTGATGCCTGCAGTTTGGAACATGCGCTTCATCTCATCTGGTGTGGCAGTGGTTGCAAAGTCCACATCCTCAGGCCGTTTCCCAGACAACAGGTCACGGACAGCACCTCCAGCGATCCTCAGCTCATGTTGGTGCTTCTCGAAGATCTCTAGAAAAACCAAATACACAGTGCAATAAGTGGACGATGCAGAGGTTGTTCGAAATGAATATAATCCTCTAGAAATTCAGTTACAGTGATTTGGATTAAACCTGAAGAAGGTATTACATATTATATAAGTGGAAGTACTCATCTTTTATAATGAGGAAATGGGGAAACACCAGTGCAGAGATACTATACGAGTAAAAGTCCAGCATTCAATGTGTTCAGCATGTGATGTTTAGTGACATCTAGTGGTTAAGGCAAGGCAAGTTTATTTGTACAAGACAATTCAAAGTGCTTTACATAAAACATAAAAGCATCACAAGACAGGCATGAAAAACAGAGTTAAAATATAAAATATAAAAACATAAATAACCTAAGTTTGAATTAGAATAGACATTAAAATCATCAGCGATAAAAATTTGATTTTAAAGTTGATTCAAAAGACATTTTTAAGAGTTTAACCAAAAGCTCCTGTAAACAATAATGTTTTCAGGCCTGATATAAATGAGCTGACAGTTTGAGCAGACCTCAGGTATTCAGGCTGTTAAGTGCCACATTGCACCACTCTGCCCTTATGTCACCCTCATGTATCCATACAGAACAAAAATATTAACACAACACTTTTATTTTTGCTCGAATTTTGATGAAATCTAGGACATAAAACTTTTTCTGTACAAAACAGACCTATTCTTTTTAAGTGCTTTCAAGCTAAATCTGTTACTATTGCTGCATTCCAGAGTCCTGGGACATGGGAAGTTTCCAACGTCCAGCTCAGTAAAACGTATTGGAATGCCTTTCTGAGCCGGAAGATCTAGTTGCAAAGTCAGGCCAGATCAAAGAACCCCGACATCACCACAAACTACAATGTAACATCAACACAACAATGGTGGTGCACAGTGTGTAAGTTTACAATGAAAAGAAACTTTAGAATGTATCATTAGCTCATCCATCATTTTGCCTCCTCCATCCCGTTGGCGTATATGAAAACACTGGACTGTTGACAGTTCAAATGGCTCTTCAGTAACAAAGCAAATAGGAGTTTATATTTGTGATCTCCATATTTGTTGTTTATCTTCAACATGGATCACCTGGAATACTTTGAGGTGGGATGTAATTAACTCCAAGTGAGATATACGCTACCTCCCAGGACTTTGGAATGCAGAATAAGCCTTCTGCTTTGGTGAGATATTCCATCCACCTGTCACAGGTGTGTCCTGGTAGTATAATGATTAGAACACATCAGTACTGCACAGGTGTGTCTCAGGCTACGTTCAGACAGCAGGTTTTAATGCACAGTTCAGATTTTTTGGTGAAATCGGATTTTTTGGTGTGCTTGATCATATTACACATTAAATGCAACTTCTAACAGTTTTGAGTATGAACTGAATGTGACCCGCATGTGCTAAAGAGGTCCAGACATTATATGTGACTCCACAGGCATGCACTGTGTTTACAGAACTAAATCTGCTTTTCCACCATTCCTCCTCCTGGGACACAGAATTGTGAGGTTTGTTACATTTCAGTGATGTAAAGGTCGGATAAATGCGACCTGGCCTTTTCAGACTGAAGTTGCATTGTAAAATATCAGATGCATATCAGATTTAGGACCACATATGAAAGTAGCCTGGGTTGGATTTTGAAAAATCTGATTAGGGCTGTTCAAACAGTCTTTAACACATCAGATACAGATCACATATGGACAAAAAATTGATTTGAGCCACATCTGCCTGCAGCCTGAAAATAGCCTTAGACTGTGACTATAACATCCACCGCTACATCATCATCAGTAATCACAATTTTTCAAAAAGGCTACAGTTTTAAAAGATTCAAATTCTGAGGGATGGAAAAATAAACCATACCTCTGCTTTATTGTGACATTTCAGATTTACGGATAATTAGTACTTGTATTGTGTGGAGTATGTTAAGTCATTGGGTTTTTTGGTTTTTTTTTTGCACCATTTAAATTTCTGTGTTTGCCTTGACATTTCTAAATGAAACATCTGTGCATTTTGGGGATGAGCATGAATTATTGAGTTGTCAAAATATTAAGAGTAGTAGATTTTTTTTCCTTTTACTTCATTGTGACATGGAACTAATATTCCCCACACTGACTGTGCTAATTAAGTCAGGTCTGAAAATGTCTTTTCAACATGAAATGTCATTTGTGTGGTTCACGCTCTCTCTGGCTGGTCTGTGTTTTCAACTTGCCCTGCTTTGGGTGGAGGGCACGTAAATGATGATGCCATGACTAATCTACTTAAACTGAACTGATTACTTAGCTTCATTAATGCCAATCCCTGATGCTTTTTAGTTGATGACCAATAAGTAAAACAAAGTTATGCCATGATACTTGCAACAGGAGGGTTTTTTTTAAACCAGATTGTGCAGCCTTAGTCAGTGTAGAGTTAATTTGGGAGACTAGTGCTCTGACTTAGAAATAAGTTACACATAACTGCAACTTATCTTATATTATATCATGTTTTTATATACAATAACAGTATTAGAAAACTCTGGGGAGTGAAAATATAAAGTATCAGAAACTGGAATTCATCAAATGTAGTAAAAGTATCTATGCGTTTAATTTGATTACATGTATTTCATAACATTTCTAAACAGCACACTTGAGCACTTATAATCAAAACCAAATAAGCCTTGACTGTAGGTGATAAACTGAATGCATTGATTCCTGATTAGACCTCTGACATACTTTAGTTACTCATTTTATATTATTTTTTTATATACATTTATTATGTTAAAAAAAAAAAGTTCTGTACAAAGATGTTGGTAATATTCAGTCTGAAAACATTTTCATTGCTCTATGGAACTCTTTTGAATGTATTGCTAAATTTTGATTAATAAAGTGGAAAAAAAAAACTTAACAGGATGACACTAAAATAGAACAGTAAAATAAAGCTGACGGCGCCCTCTGGTGGAAGAATTCCGTAAAAACGACCGTTTATATTCTCTAAATATGTCTGTGTTACTTTTATTAATACGTCCAGCCAGTCAACATATAAATATAAGTGTATTTTATTGCCCTACTACAGCTTTGTTTCCACTTTAACTGTCATTCCCAAGTCGGTTCATCTCACCTGCTAGTCCATTCAGCCCGTCCGTGAATAGACTCTGGAACTCACTGGTTTTCAGTTGCATAGTGTAAAGACTCCTCCAGTAGAACCCTGTCCTACCAAATAAACCAGGACTCAGCAGTCTGCTCCACATCTGTGAACAACAGAGGTGTTTATGGAGCTAACTAGCCTAGCTAAACATCACTGTAGTCATGTCTACGAAGCACACCGGGTCCGCGTGGACCTGTCACGCTGCGCACATGTACTCAGTACACGAATAATACCGAAATATAAATGTGTGCGTAACAGCTATAACGAGAACAACTAATCTACAACTGTAAAAGGCGGATTTCTACACATGCAAAAGAGTTTCACTTCATTATATCCTTCACTTGCCAACGTTAGAAGGTTGCAGGAAGTGCTTAGGTGACACGTGATTGCTTGTAGCGAATAGCGTGCGGGCACGGGACTGACTTTGACAGGAAAGTAAAGATAGTATATCGATAACGTGTTCTGCGTTGTGCCAGACTCAAAACATTTCTTAAAGCACAAAAAATAGTTTTTGTGTGATATCACTACATATACTGTTCTCAATTGTATAAAAACTGAAACTTATTATAAATGAAAGCTAAATGATGGTTTTATGGAAACAACTCAGACACGTCCGCCATGTTGAACTAAAAACACTGTAACTTTTATTTTTCCTTCTTGTTTCTTGATTGTACCGATAAATATCTATTAAAAATAACTTGAGAAGAAGTAAAAGATAATTATTTCAGTAAAATATCAGCTATACCTCTACCATGTTGGATTGCAAGCTGCTTTATTTAAAAAATAAATAAATAAAATCTCAGCTCGTCTTTTTAAGTGAATACTCTTTGGCATCCTACTTTTGACTTCTCGCGATACTTCCAGGCGAAGTACTAGGTCATGTTTTCAGGTGTTTTTCCGGGTTCTTTCATCCGCAGTCAGATTAATAACAAGAAAGAAATGTCAAAAGTTGAGCTGGCACCGCTCAGACAATGGGACGACTTCTTCCCTGGTTGGGATAGATTCGCAAAACCAGACTTAAAAGATTTAGCTAAATGGAACAACAGGGTAGTCAGTAATCTGCTGTATTATCAAACCAACTACTTAGCAACGGCCATAGTTGTTTTCCTCGTTGTTGGGTAAGTAGCAGAAGCGTTTTATGTCTTAGAGGTTTCGTTTCTGGTAGTTTTGTAAGTTTCATAAGATTTAAGATAAAGAATCTGAAACGCACCTAGATAAGATGAATGAATATAAACACTATGTAATGGAATGTTTTTATTGCAAACCATATGGAAGCAAATGAAACAAACCTTTTAGCTTGTGCATCATGAAAGAAATGATCTGAGACTGTTATAAATACAAATGACGATTTCACCACAGTTCAAGTTTAGTTGATGAATTGTCTCAGAAAAAATGTATTTTTCTGTTAATTTTTCGCTACTGGTGTAGTACAAACATAACAGTTCTTTGTTAATAAGCAAAACTAAAGAAGAAATAGAATGAAACACAAATAAAAACAGCATTTATGGTAACTTCTTAGGGTTCGTCAACAATAATAGCAAAAAATATGCTGATAGTTGTCATAATTCTGCAAAATAATAGCAGTTAGGTTCAGTGATTTACAGGTGGCATAGACAAACATGTTCATATCAGTAAATATCTTCATCTACAACAATGGATGTTGATGTTTATTATTGTTATTATTATTATTATTATTATTATTATTATTATTATTATTATTATTATTATTATTATAAGGCTTTAAGTGCAGCTTCTAAACCATTGTAGTCAGATCAATGTAATGTTTTATTAATGTTGTGCATCAAAACTGCTAATGACTTTTCCCTGATCTAATAGTTGCAGGTCATTCTGAATGTTTTGCTTTTATGCATTTTGGAAATTGTTATGTGTTTGCTTTAGCTTTTTCTTTCTGTACACAGATACAGAAATAACACTGACCCAAAATGCAGTAAAGTTGTATATTTTTTATGAGAAAATTTCTTGCAGAATGGGCTACAACGCCACATGCTCTGCAAAGAAATGAAAAATATTAGAACTAGACAATACCCAAGCCCCTTGAAAATCTACAGAAAACTTTGTTATTTCAGTTTTTTTTGTTTTTGGTTTGTTTATTTTTTGGGGGGCAAGAGTGACAGTTGAAGAAACCAGAGAATTACATGTAATTTTTAAATTATTCATGAAAGATATAACGGGATGAAAACATCGACGAAAGATACAAGACAAATCAACCAAATGGACAAACACGAGCAAAAATGAACAAAATAATTTAAAAGAACAGAAAAAATAAGGACAATAATCAAGAATTTTTTTTAAAAAAAAATGATCGGAAGTGAGCAGAACCAAAAATAATCAACAAAATGAACAAAAATTAAGAAAAAATCAGCTAAATGGACAAAAATGAATTAGAAAACCAACAAAATATTCAACATAAATGGCAGGGATGAAAAAAAATAATGCAAAAAGTTGACAAAGTGAGTAAAGTAATCAAGAAAATAATTGACAAAATGAACAAATTTAAAGAGAATAGTCGACAAAATGGCCAAAAATGATGGAAAAATGGACAAAATTTAACAAACTAATTAACAAAGTTAACAAAAATTGTCGGTACAAACCATTTTACACTGGGAATGAACAAGATTTGGAGATGCTCTGACCCATTGATTTGACCATCATAGTTTCTCCCTAGTCCAGTTTTACAGTCTATAACACATGAACTTCCTGTTCTAAATGTTCATATTGTGGCTAATATATCCACCCACTAACTGGTCCCATTTATAGGAGATGGTCAACATTAAATCCACTTCTCCAGTGTATTCCAACTCAAAACCATGTCTAAATCTGTCACAGCCCTGTCCTCTGAGCTCTGTGTTGACATGATGTTACTGTGGTTGCGAAGCCTCATGATCCAGTTGTCGACTCAGCTGTTAAAGTGTAGATAACATGCCTATGAGAACACAGCGGCTTTGATTGAATCTGTAATGTGATCTGACCCCATGTCTGGTCCAGTATCTGGGGTTCTGTCCATGAGTCACAGTGACTGTAAACAAACGTGTCTGAATATGTGACGGAGCTGATGAGCAACACCGACAGAAATGTAGAAGTGTTACATTGGTGTCATGTTAATGTTTGCTCAGTATCTTATCAAAACAGCTCAGGGTGCTTATTTAAGGAAAGTCTTACATCGGATTCCATCATGTGACACATAAAGAGTATTTGAGGTGAGTTCATCACAGGTTCACTCTTATTCATGTGAAACGGGAAGATCTACAAGGATCTGATGACGAATTCTCACACAGGTCTGTTTGTACATAAAACAGCTCATGATATGACTTCTAGGAATCTGCATAAGGCGGGGGTGTCAATAATGTGGTTCACGGGCCAACACCTGCACGCTAAAGCTTCCAATCCTGCCTGTGGGATGGATTACAGTCGATTGTGTTGAATAGGGGTGGGTGATATGGGGAAAAAAAAAACCTCTCAATTAATTAAAAAAAAAATTTCCCAGTTATGATAATCTGACGACGTCCTTTAAAATGCTCTACTTGTTCACCAGGACATCTATGGATAGACACTGCATTTGTTTGTTTTTAAAGTGCTTCATACATCTTCATATATTCATACATCTTACACGTTGCTGATTACTTGGTGAGGGTTTCCTGAGTGTGTTGTGCAGATTCCGTTTTTCCTGTGGATTTGATCTCTTGGTGTGATGGTATGTAATGAACGTGGGAATGAAAGTGAAACTTAATGCTCATTTACCTTTTCCCTACCTCCTGAAGCTTTGCAAACTTTCATTTGAAGCAGCAGGACGTTTGTCAGGATGCCAGCAGGATGTTGTGTTTGGTGCTGCCAAATCACCACAGAACTGAATCCTGTGTGCTGATTGGCCTCTGAGGCACGCATTCAGCCCAATGAGGACTCTCATGCACTTCTCCTTTATTTCTATGATTTTGTTTTCTTTTTGAGACAGTATGAATGCTCAATAATGTAAAATTGCACATCGTCAAATCAACATTTACGGTATCATTGTATACCCCCCCCCCCCCCTCTAGTGTCGAAGTGATTTTAGTTCAGGTTCCATGTACAGACCAATATGATCTCAAGTAAAGTAATAGCATAATATCCTAAAAATGACTCCAGATATTGTTCTTGGTTTAATGCGAAACAAATAATGTTACATTATGCCTATAAATAATGACAACTCCACATTTTTGTCTTTGTTTTAGTGCAAAAAATTATATTACATTGTCAAAATATTTACATAAACAAACTATCCTTTAACAAAAAAATGTGGATAACCTGAACAAATATGAGCAACCTGAATGTCTGAAGAAAATAAAGTGCAATTTTAACAATTTTCTTCCTGTTACTAAATGTTTTGAGAAGATCTGATCTGTAATGTGCAAGTATAAATGATAGGTTGAGGCATAATAGTGATAAAATTGCTTGTATTTTTCAGAAGAAATGTCAGTTTTTTTCAGGTTATTCACATCTTTTTTGTGAAAGGATAGTTTGTAAGTGGAAATATTTCCATAATTTGATCATTTTTGCTCTAAAACAAAAAGAAAAAACCTAAAGCTGTCGTTATTTACAGGTTATGTTGTTATTTTTCTGGTCCGTCCCACTTGAGATCATATTGGGCTGAATGTGGAACCTGGGAGAAAAGGAGTTTGACAGAAGGAGAAGGATGTTTTACTCCAGTGACAGGGCACATATAAAATGAAGCCTGTACATCCCATCATATACGTCCATGCTTTATCATCAGCTGCTCACCGTCTTTCTAAAAACACTGTGGAGTTTAAGCGATGGCAAGGCGAGTTTTATTTGTATAGCACATTTCAGCAACAAGGCAATTCAAGGTGCTTCACACAGGACATTGAAATACAACGACAGGGAAAACATTATAAAAGAAACAGCAAGAAAGAAAACAACACATAAAATCCAAATACTTTAAAAGCCTTTTAGTCAAAGGCAGCAGTGAACAGGTGAGTCTTTAACCTGGACTTAAAAGAACTCAGACTCAGAACTCAGCAGACCTGATATTTTCTCGTAGTTTGTTCCAGATATACGGAGCATAGAAACTGAAAGCAGATTCTCCATGTTTAGTTCTGACTTTTGGAACACAGAGCAGACCCGCACCTGATGGCCTGAGTGGTCTGGATGGTTCAGACTGGACTAGAAGGTCTCTGATGTATTTCGGGCCTGAACCATTCAGTGCTTTATATGCAACCGGGAGAATTTTTAAAGCCTGTTCTTTGAGAGACAGGGAGCCAGTGCAGAGACCTCAGAACTGGACTGATGTGGTCCACTCTCTTGGTCTTTGTGAGGGCTCGAGCAGCAGCATTCTGGATCAGCTGCAGTCGTCTGATAGAGTTTTTACGATGGCGATGGCGAATTTGCACTTCTAAAAAGCTGTCTGTGTTTCAGAGCCCGAGGTGATCAGATTGAGTTTTATTTGACCATCTGTCGAACCATGAAAGGTCTGGGTTTCCTGTTTTACAAAGACAACAAATCATTCTGTGGAAATATTTTTACTCCTCACCAAATGGCAGCAGGGTCTGTCGAGTCATTCTTTTACTTTACTGCCGTTTGTCTCTGTTGAGTCAGACCTGAGTGATATATGATCAGTTTTACATAAATATAAGACAAGAAATGTTTCAGAAGTAATATTTTATATGCTCTCAAGCTATATGTTTTTTCCCCTAGTTTTTATTTAATTTCTCTCAACTTTGATGATTTTTTTTTTTGTTCATGACTATGATTTTAAGTGTTCTGCCTCTAAATTTCTAAAATATTTTTCAGGCTCTGACTGTAAATAATTATCTTCTACTACAACTAACCATCTACTTTCTTCACATCTCAGTGAGGAAGAAAAATCTCCCATTAAACTTCTAAGGAAATATTGATGTTCATAAACTCTATGGACAAAAATATTAGGATGCATCATGTCTACAGCTGTAATATGTCCTGTCCATGCTGATTTCAGACAAAAACATGAATATTTTAGAAATTTAGAGGTAGAACTGTTAAAATCATAGTCATGGATAAATAAAATATTAAAATTAATGTTGAGAGAAGTTAAGTAAAAACCATGCCTGAGATATTTGGGAAGCAAAGACGTAATAATAATAATCATAATCATAATAATTTAAACTTAACTAACCAATGCAATGATATTTATTCCAATATAAAACTATATAATGCCATTTTTCATTATTGTTTTGTATCCCAGACCGCTGTTAGAAAAGAAACGCCTGAATTCAACGTGTCCACATACTTTTGTCCACATAGTTGAGTCTCAAAGCATTGGCCTGTGTTTTGACCAGTGTTTCCTCTGTATCTGTTGTTCCATTAACCTCCTGAGACCCAGTGATGCATTTTTGTCCTCTATAGTGGACAGGAGTTTCGAAGCTTTATTTAAAGAAAAAAAAAAAATCACTGCAAAGAACATTTTATTTTAAAAAAACAAAAAAAAAAACAACATAAATATATACTGAGAAAGACAATAAACTCAAAAATGTAAAACAGGGATTGTCTTGTTGCACAAAATACCTCATACAACCAATATATATCATTTACAAACTTTTCCTTCCTGGGTCTCAGGTTAAGGCTCATGTTGTTGTAAAGCCTCGTCTGACCACTTGGGGGAGCCGGTGTCCACAGATGAACCTGATCTGCTCTGACCCTCCTGCTCCAGCTCACGAGTCTTCATGTGCTCGTCCTGCAGGTTCCTGAACCCTCTGGAGATGTTCACCGCCATGGCCGTGGTGTCAGCTGTCTTCCTGGGTTCAGTTTGGGCTGGAGACAACCGAGCCGCCATCAACACCTTCAAGAGGCAGAACCCCACAGCCTTCGTCATCGCCATCATGGTCGCCAGCTACTTTGTGATCTCTCTGCTGGGCAGCGTCATGGTCTTCATGACGGCGATCACCTTACCCCTGACCTGTAAGTCCAAGACACAGATGAGGGTTCAGGGGTTCGGGTTCCAGATCACTGGGTTCTGGAGGCCCTTCTGCGAGTTTTTCAGTAGAAAAATGTTTAATTTTGCATCATTTTGGACTGTTGTTATGGTCATTTGAGCCATTTCACCAGAGACTTTCCATTTGATGATAAAACACTTCCAAAATCAGCTTCATTTTTTTGGACACTCAATCAAATAACACACATAGTTCACTATTCAGAATATGTAACCGTCCATTCCAGGCATCCTTATCAATTTATTTGTTTCTTTTATGTCAAAAAAGAACATTTCTCAGCCCCGTTACCATAACCTGTGTTATTTAAAAGCACATTTTAAAACTGTATCAACTAATTCATTCACTTACAAACTTGCTATTTGTCCTTGAGAACAAATTGCATTAAGAAATAGTTGGTTACATGGAGAAATGGACTAATATTTGTAATAATACCTCAGCAGTGGATTGGCTGCATCAAATATAGAATTTAGAATCAAGACAAAAAGCATGCTAGCAAATAATATTCACTCTAATAAATCAATGAATCACATAATGTTGTTCAGCCCTGTTACCTTCAGCCTTATTGCACTGTTTAAAAAAAAAAAAAAAAAAAAGATCAGATACATGAAATATAGACACATGGTGCTCACACTAGCAGCAGCATGTTTTAGTGATTTCCAAAAAATGTTTAAAGAAATCGGGTATTAATATGTTGTAGGAGTTCGTCTAAGTCGTAGCTTAAACAAAGACAGAAAAGAACACGAGAAAACTCAGCCTGGCCAGCAAACGGTTGTCTCAGTGTGTTCAGTACTGAGAAAATGGTCTGGAATTGGGCCCATTACAGTGAAATATGCACCGTCTATTCTGCAATGACCAATCACATGTGTGGGGGGCGGGGGTTTCACAGTGCGTCATATTCTCTATCTTCTTTTTGTCACAAGTCAAAGTCAGTTCCGAGTCCACGGATCTCTGTACAACTGCTGTCGGTTGTTTGTGTGATTCAAAAATAAGGGCTGAATTACAGATTATACCCTCTATTCTTACATTTCTCTGACAAAAGCATCACATCCATCTTATCTGTGATTGGTTTACTCGGCGCCTGTTAGTCCCGCCTTCATATTTGGATTGAAGCCTCGCGATTCCGGGCGGATTTCTCATTGAGAAAGTCGGATAGCTGACCAGGCTGGAGAAAACTCACTTGATTAAGATTCCTGAAGGATTTTAATCATGATATTTAATCGTAAATTCAAGCGTAAGACGAGTAACAGCGTCGTTGGTAGTTTTTATTAATATTTTTGTATTTTTTATTTTAAGTTTGCAATTTGGTGCATGTGCAGGATAATACATCATAATAACAATAATAATAATAACAACAATAATACATCAAAAACAAAACCCATCCATCCTTCCTTCCTTCCTTCCTTCCTTCCTTCCTTCCTTCCTGTTTTAAAGCTTCCCACTTTGATTTTGCACAAATTTGGATTCTCTCTTGCTGCTGCACATAAATCTTATAAAGAACAATAAAACAGTTTAAATTATAAGTGAATACAGACTGAAATAAAATTTATTAGCCGATAAAATACCTGATTTTCTACAAAGACTCTTTTCAGAGTTTAACGATGGGTGCATTCGCAGTGTTCTTGCGTTCACCTTTAACTGAAATGAATGAAATGTGTTTGGGATCCGACGCCTTCGGCCTCTTACTCAGAGACGTTTATGAGTTTGTTTTTGCCAAGCATTTCCAACCTTAACCATCGCGTTCCCATCTGTCTTTCAGTGATATTTGCACACGCTTCCTTTCGCCTCCGCAACATGAAGAACAAACTGGAGAATAAGATCGAATGTGCCGGGTTGAAGCGTTCGCCGATGGGCCTGCTACTGGAGGCTCTGGGGCAACAGGAGGAAAACCTGCAAAAGATCCAGAACTTTTTGGAGGCAAAGCTCAAAGAATGATCAGAATTTGTTTTGGGGGTTTTTTTGGTAGGTGGGGTCAGAGATTTAGACTTTCTTAGATTGTATCGAAGCCCCGCCCCCTCTTGGTGTTTCCACCTGAAGAAAACCAAATGATCTGCTCATAATCTGAAGAGCTTCGTCTTCACCTCAGGACTTCTGCCTCTAAACCCACGACTTGTCGGGGCACTTTTTTTTTTTTTTTTCCTGTGCAACTATGCAACGTGTCTGTGTTGTGTTCCCGTGCAGCTGCAGACACTTCCCCGGGTATTGAATCTGTTTAATCAGTCTCAGAAACAGCCGTCGGTCCTGCCAGTTTCATACTAAAATTGTTGAAGCGGTGGCAAGAGTCGTGGCTTTTTAACGAAGAATACAAAAAGCGCACGCTCGGCACGCACCACTGCCAAGATACTCCAAAAAAAGACTGGATTGTTTCTGGGTTCTGAATGTCTTCCTACACAGATGTGAATAACGAGTAACCAAATAAAAAGACTTAGATGAAACACAAAGTTCTGCTTTGTCTTGAATGCGAACATGATGCTACTGATCACTTGGTCAATAACATGACTTCAAAGCGGCGTGAGGTCTTAACCCACGCCATCACTGCTCCTCCTGACTGTTTAATCCTGACAGACCCCCCCCCCCGGGTGATGGATTGGCCAACTTTGCTTTCCCCTCCACTTACCCCAATGCTAATCAATGGACTGCAGTAGATTATAGCGTGCAGAGCTGAGCGTTGCAGAGCGACAGAGTGGATTCATCTGCAGTCATTCAGCTCTAAAGCCCAGTTAGGCGCTGTGTCAGCTACTTCAGGTTTTTTTGGGGTTGGATTCCATTTGAAACCGACTACAGATAAGGAGAATCCGCCTGGAACGTAAAGCTGTTATTTAAGTGGCAGCTTGTACATGGAGATAAGAACGATGAGCGTTTCAACAGATTCACCAGTTCAAAGGTGTTTGTGGGAGTTTTTTTTTTGTTTTGTTTTGTTTTTTTTTTTTTTTACAGGGGTCAAAATAGCCCGAGGAAAAACTAGGGATGCACAGATTTATCGACTCAATGTTGGTGAGTTTCATTTCACCGGTGAGTTAATCTCTGTTCAGACACAGATTCATGATAAGATGAGCTGAAAACTTTAGCAAAGCTCAGGCCTAGAATGTTCTGAAACCCTGTTGAGACCAATCCAAAACCAGACTATATATCATTTTACCAATAATATCTCTTTTTACTCTTCTCTGGCTCTTGGGTTTTTGAATTTTTTTTATTACTGGATGTACTTAATAACACCTTAAAATATCTGAGTTCACCACCATGTTCTTTCAGTTTGGACCAATGAGAACAGAAGCAGCTTTCAACCAGCTTTAAAGTGATTGCATGTGGTATTGATGTTCTACACCCTTACCATTGGAGGTCAGTCTGGTACCAGAACACATTTCCAACCAAAACCACCAACGAATCAACGCTGTGTATCCGCAGTCTGGATCAGTCACTAAATAAAATATGAAGCTCATTGTTCCCACATCTGTATTATCGCTTCATCAGGTTTTCTTCTTGAAGCTAAAACTTATAGCTGTTTATTTTGAAGGTTCCTAAAATAACACTGTCTCATAATCTTCTCGTGCTGCATCAGCTGATAGTTTACATTATAGCTCTGTTAGCTTAGCTCTGTTTTTAGACTGAAAACAGCCACAGTAAAACCACAGTTGACCTGTTTTCTACAACAACGGATTAGATTTTTATAGTGCTTTTGTAGACACCCATAGTGCTATTCATTCGCTCTCACATTCCCCCTCTGGTGGTGGTAAACTACATCTGTATCCACAGCTGCTGTGGGACAGACTGACGGAAGCGCAGCTGCCAATTCGCACCTACAGCCACTCTTACCACCACTTAACATTCGTACGCATTCATACACCAGTGTGAGTGACACTGGAGGCAAGGAGGTTGAAGTGTCTTGCCCAAGGACACAACGGACTGACTAGGACAGAGCGGGATTCAAACTGTCAACTCTTCGGTCAATGGATGTCCCACTTACCTCCTGAGCCATGGCCGCCCCCACATGGCTGTACGGTTCATGTTGTCAACAGCTGAATGAAAGATCTGTTTCATTCTCCCATACATTATTTATTGTGTGGAAGTATGGGGGAATACATATAACACGAATACAGAAATAATATTCAAACTTCAGAAAAGAGCAATAAGAATTGTAAATAAAAGCACTTGGAGAGAACCGTC
>JAQQZY010000023.1:38233540-38271595 GCA_030068375.1 Ostorhinchus rueppellii | reverse complement strand
CCAAAAAAGTACAGATACTGCATTTTAGTACTTAAGTACAGTACTTAAGTGGTTCCACTTTGTTACTATACATCTCTCGTTAATAAGAAGATGAAATAATATTGTTGACATTGCAAATATTTATATATTAGTGTGTTGATCTGTGGGGAACCATGGATTCTAGATCCTCTGATCCAGTTCATTCCTTTACTTTCTTGGTAAATTCACTGGCATCAGTTGAATAACCTCTCAGCTGCCATGTCTGTTTCTGCACATTAAATATGATGCCATGGCATCATGACCCTATTGTTTATTTGTTGTAACCCACTTCTATGATGATTCTATGATTCTGAGCATAGCCACGTGATTCGCCAGTGGGAGGCCATTGTATTCCAAAATTACTAATATCTCCCAAAATATTGGTCCTATCAACTTGTCATTTTTGCTATTCTCTTCTTTGACCAGAAATACATAAATATGACAAACTGCAGCAGTCAGCACTTTCTGGATTTTGTGTAATTTCAGGTTATTCACATTATATGTGAAAGGATTGTTTGTACACAGAGTAGTTTTAATATTTTTGCACTAAAAACAAAGAAAACTTTGGAGTTGTCATTATTTATCGGTTCTTCTGTTATTTCACTGCTCTGGTTCTCCGTAGATCACATTTGGCTCTTTGTGGCCGCTGAAACAACATGAGTTTGACACCCATTGCAGAGATTGTTAATTGATGAACAAAATATCTGCACTAGTGTGAACAGGGTGTAGATATGTTTTAAGGTTGGAACCAGATATTTTCTGATGCCAGCTGACATCACGTCTGAGCTGTCGGTTGCTCGTTTTGCAAACCGGTGTCACATTAGAAGAGTAAAACAAGCACAGGCAGTGGCTGCTTCAGTCCTGGTGACATGTATGACGACAACTGTGATGAAAGATTCAGCTGTTGAACACTAGACTAGATGTTTCTTTGTTATCTGAACCACAATCTGGGACTTTGGCTAATAAAACTATCTCTTACAATGACATAAACGGGGTAAAACTAAATTATTCTCATATTTTTTTAACAGGTTAAATCCTGTAGGACAGGACGTAAGACCTTTTATATGTTTTAATTCCACCTTAAAACTTCATTATAATTACACACAATATTTTTACACTTATCTATGCACATTTCCCGTGGGATTAATAAAGTATTCTGATTCTGAGATACTTCATCAGTTTTTAAATAGATGTCCACTTTTAATACTTGATGTTCTAACCAGTTTCCTACTCTCAACATGAGGGGTTTAGTGTGAAAGTACATAAGAGGCCTTTGTTTATGCGGTGGAGTGTCAGCTGGAACTGCCTCCCTGATGTCTGGCTGCAGCTGGTGTGAAGCAGCACAGGCTCAAAGACAGAGGGAGACAGCTGGATGAAAACACCCCCCTCCTCCCTTCCATCCCCCCCTCGCTGCCTCGGGTAAAGGCCAGGGGCTGGAAGTGTCTGAGACCTCCCCTGAGCTCCTTCAAGAAGCACGAGGGGCCACTGGAAGTCAAGAAAAGCTGCTCATCTGTGACCTGAAGAGGCAACCGGTGGCAGGAAACCAACGTGTGAAGGAAGTGAAGGAAAAGAGGTGAAGGGTTACGTTGTAATCTGCAGGAGGGGTGGGGTGGATGTGTTGGTAGAGAGGAGATGGACGCCTACAGGGAGGGTTTGGCGTTCTAAACACTGGCTTGTCATTCACAGGACAGAGGAGGAGGTTTACTGCCCGTGGTGGGTGTGACTGGTGTTAAAGACTGGTTAGGTCACTTTATAGCTTAAGGATACAGAAAACCAGTCTGGCAACACAGCGGTGTGAGAAAACAGCACAGCGACAGTTTCTCCCAGTTCTGCTGCAGGAGGGCATGTCTAAAAACAGACTCATCACTTATTCATAATTAACACTCATCATGAGTAATTGCAGCTTCACATCCAAAAAGTTATCTGTTAGTTATCAAATCTGCCTCTGAATGAAGCCTTTTCTAAACTATTTAGATGTGGAAAATGCATTTATGAGTTCCAACTGGCCAAGACCACCATCCAGTCTCACAAAGCCTGTTCTTCAGAGCCATTAAATGAAAATGAGGCTTGAGGTTGTTTCACTCTGTAATTGGTGACAATTACTGCACTCTTAAATCCCCATTTCATTAAGTGAACACACGCTCATGCACCTAATTTAATGGATCTAAATTCTTTGTCTTGCTGCAGTTCGTTTTCCTCTTGATTACATTTCCAGAGAGAAACTTCTGATTATTAAAAAGTATCACCAGTAAACCAGGCGACTGATTGAAATCATCAATTTTTTTTTAATTCAAACAAATGCAATTATACAAATTACTAAGAACCAGCTTAACAACATTGTTTACTATATATTACATGCCTTTCAAATACATAAAAATTGCTCTCAAAAAGGACAGAATCAGTGTATTTACAATACCAACATTTACATACAGCTTCATTCTGTAGAGAACTATTGGGAGCACCAGTCCATGACTTCCAGCATGGATGAGATAACCAAGTAAATAAAAGTAAATTTGTTTTCCATCTTCCTGCAGTGACTGTTCAGATGTGGCAGTGATCTTAATGACTTTTTGTAATACTCAAATGGTGTGAAACACACGTTTTGGCTCAATGGTACTGACAGTAAAAATAAAAAAAAAAAGACTCAACACTTCTTTTTATGTGACAATGCGAACAGGAAGCGCCATGGTAGTAACAAGCAATGCTTTGAGAAAAATGGAGCTGGTGTCTGCAGAATGTTCCAGGAAGTAGCCATCTTTGGACTCATTTTAATGAGCTCAATCCTTCATTTTCTTCAGTAAAGTCCTATTAATCCTTGTCTAATCCTTCATTGTTACAGTGTTCATATCTGTGTCTGTGTCAGAGCAGAATCGGTCGCTTTTGTTCGCTGTGGCTGAGCGTCAGTGGTGGTCCTAGTCCGTTTAATAAAGCTGGTATCACAGTAACACTGGGTCCAGTTCCAGAGGCCCGAGTCCTCGTTCCCTTTGGCTGTGACACACCATCCAACTGCAGCTCCCGGTGTAGATTCAGCGCACAAGTGTCATCACCACAAACACTCGCAATCCAGACGTAACGACACCCTGCGGATGCTTTTAAAGCACAATGATCGGGGTCAGTTTGCAAACGGTTTCCAGAGTGAAAAATGAGAGGACTTCATTTCATCTGTACAGTGAATTCCATAGACAGTCATTTCCTTCAGAAAAGTTCCGGCCCTCGTACAGAAAAAACAGGTAAGTGCAGTCTAAGGCACAATGACGGGTTGTCATGGTGAACGTGTCGAACAGTGTCACACTATTGTTCCCGGCTTGGAGTCCTCGTGCCAGTAAATCTGGTCATCTGGGTGCGGGTTATCGTGGCTGATATGTGGGTCCATTTGGCTGACGTCTATGTAGGACCTGTAGTAAACACACAGGATTAAAACACATTAGACATATGTCCAGCTGAATGAGGGCTCTGGGTTGAGCTTAGAATGAATTAACCCTGGGATGTCAAACCATCCTGCGTTAATCCACCCGTTATGGTGGCGAGATCTGAAACTGAACAGGAACTCATGTCCGAGCGCATGTGTTTCAGGCCTGTTCATGTTAATGTCAGTTTCAGATGTGGCTAAAACCCAGGGTCAAACATTCACACCCGACAGCAGATGCACACACACACACACACACTGTACACACCAACAGCGCTTCAGTGGTTCCAGGGTCAGGGGTCACATTTTCCCTCTGCCGCACAAGTACTCTCCCACCACCGTGAAACACCCAGGAAAGTCAATCAGAACATCAGCAGGATTTGAATTAAATGATTTGGTGCTTTCTGTCAAATCCACATTAAAATAAAATCAAAGACACATCACCATCACCAGATTAACCATGTGGGATACTTTTTTTCTTCTTGTCTCACCCTTTCTTTTGTGCTGTGGCTTTGATTATTGGGGAGGGGGCAATTTTCCTGGTCAGTAGCATAGGCAACAGCACAACACCTCTCTAAAGGCCCCGCAGGGCTCGCCATCCTATCACAGCTCCACCACTCAAACTCTGGGGGGCATCTGCGCATGAGAGGGTGCAAAGGTCAAGTGTGAATGGCAGCACTTGGGCGAAGTGCCTCTGAAACAGCCAGAAAAGAAGGAGAGGGAGAAGAGGGCAAATAGCTGAGGAAAACAAAAAAAATCTGAGGAGTAAGGGGCAGAGAAATGTGACCTCTGGGTGAAAATATGCCGGCTGGAAGAGGAAGGAAAGCTGGCATATTGAGTAAAGAAGCCATGCAATTACCGTATACATAGGGATGGGAATTAATAAGAACGTCACGATTTCGGTTCCATTATCAATATCACACATGAGTTCGGTTCTCTTATCGAGTCTCATTGGATAAACTATAGTGCAAACTCTTAATATGCACTAACATATTGCATTAAATTTGAACAAACCTCATACAGTTTGTGTAGTTAAAGGTGTGTTAGATCCATCTGCTGCAGCCCCTGAGCCTCATCTTCATCTAAATGTAATTCTAGGACGTGGAGATTATTCATAAACAATAGTAAAGCAGGTTCACAGTGAAATGACGCTAACATTAACAGTATCAATGGAACCTGGAGAAGTTCCGTGTTCGCAGCTCTGAGAGCTTACACATTACTGTAGGATCCACCTCCAGAGTCAGCGCTCCCTTTGCTAAGCAGCCAATCGTAAATATTCCATTGGTGCAGTTTATTTGGTTGCTGTGGGTAAATGTTTGTGCTTGTTGGAGGTATTTAACCCTTTGTCGTAATGGCAGCTCTGCAACCGTTGTAAATGGCTGTAGTGTCGTCTTTACTGCTAAAATACAGCCAGACTTTGGAGGATTCACAACCAAAATACAGAAATGACCCAATGATGCATTTGATGTGATGACATCAAGGAACCGATAAGAAGAATCGTTAAGCAAACAAACTAACGATTCTGAAGGACTTGAGCTTCTGGGAACCGGTTCTCTACAAGAACAGGTTCTCATTTCCCATCCCTACTTATCCATGACAACGAACTATAAATCAAGCATCTCAAATATGCAAAGTTCACTTCAAAACATGAACAAGCAGGCTATGGAGTCACTCTGCAGACAAACTGAAGGAAGCAAACGCACGGGTCCGGCTGCCGCTGGTTACTTACTATGAGCTACCTTTAGGAAAGGACACCTTACTGAACTGGTGTCCTCTGGACTGTGGCTGCGCGAGGCTGGAGGACACCTGGCGGCCTCGACAGCCAGGGGAGTAGGAGGAGGAGGAGGGGAAAGAGGAGGAGAGCAGGGAGGAGGTGGAGGAGGAAGCTGAGGAGGAGGAACTAGCGGGGATAAAGGTACAGCGCCTCCGGCCATCAGGGCTGTACCAGGAGCCCTTTAACAGCTGGGAGGTGCCATATCTATAAGAAAAGCAGGGGCCAGTGCACGGTTAACACCAGTCTGGAACGTGGACGCTTTCGGCTGCAAAAATAATCCTGCATCAGCCTGTCATGTCGAGCACACGGAAGTTTGTAGCATCTGACTTATCAGAGAAGAAAGCTTAACTTTTAGCTATACATTAACTCTCAGTGATGTAGCATTTAAGGATAAAGAACCAAATAGCGGCTTATATTTTTATAGGCATCCACTGTAGTTAATTAAAAAGTAGTGCTTAGCTTGGGGGATCAGGAGGATCAGGGAGTGGCTTATTGGATAAGAAGCTGAGGCCAAGTTTTTTTTTCTCACCTGCTGTGGGTTGAGTGGCTGTAGGGGGCTGAGCTGTACGAGAAGGACTGCTGCGCATGCACAGGCACGTCGTAGTCCACCAAACCACCACTCATGTGGCTGTGCCAGTTTCCACTGGAGGAGGCTGTGGACACTGGTGAAAGAAGGGGTCACATTAGCAAAAGATCAAATTATATGTACACCAGAGATGCACACACACACACACACACACACACACACACACACACACACACACACACACACACACAGTCTGTTTACACACAGTAACAGTGTTAACTAATGTCAACCAGTGACTCACTCTGAGCATTAAAGAGGGATACAACAGCTGGACTATGTGAGAAACAGCCTTACATTGGCTCTGATCACTGTCTCTATTGTGATGATGTACAGTGTGAATTATTGACTACTGTTACTTTATACTCTTTCGGGAGGGAATGCAAGCACAGGATGGGATGGACGAAAAATCCCGAAAATCACGGACTCACTGGCTATTTGTACAAAGAAGATGCAGCAGATTCTCCCCATGTTGAAATGTGAGTGGCTGGACTATTACAGTGTTTCTCAACAGGGGCGGTAGACACATGCAAATCTCAAAGAACCTTTAATTTAAAACTATGATTAATAACATGCCAACAGAGAGAGAAGAATTTTTTTTATACTGAACCAGAAATATTTTTCCCCTTCCATTTGGCCGAGACATTTGGATTCATTATGTTTTCATTTTGAGATGGAATATTTTCGAGGAGTGGATCGAATTCAGTCTAAAAAAAATTGTAAGACATATTTGTTTAAAAATACTTAAAAACGAGAGGTTTCCATCAACATTTAATACTGTTCTGATGTGTTGCAAATATGTTTTCTGTTACTTTTTTGGATATTAATGAGAACCAAAGTGTCTCTTTTGTTTCAGCTCCTGTGTGAGTTGAATGATGCTGATGGCTCATGGTGTTTAAGAATTTACAAAAAAAGCTCTGCACACTTCAGGACCTCAGGCTTTTTTCAGCTTTTAAAAAACTAAACTAAAACTAGAGGATTTCTCTGACTAAAAATAAAAAATACTGCTATTATGGACTCCTAAAACTAACTGAAACTAAACTGGGATCCAAGTCCACATCTCCTCATCTATACCAATTAAATCTGCTCTTAATTTCTGTCGACTGGTGCAATTTTCCACAGCGGTGCCTCTGACCTGTTGAGTAGGACATATTCCTGTTGTTGTGGCAGTACGGGGTGGGCATCGTCTGGTACCCGAGGCTCTGCTGGGACCCTCTGTCATAGTCGTAGTTGTACGCTGCCTGTTTGTGGGTGGCGTTACGTTGGTACCAGCCTCTCAGGTGTTCGGCCACCAGTGCCTTTTGGATGTTCCTGGTGACGTGCTCGTTGCTCCGCGGCGCCGGGCGGTTTCTGGGTGGCCGCAGCGTAGCATAAGGGTTCTGAGACATTCCGTCTATCTCATCGTTGCCGTAGTGGCCGTGCAAGTCGTGGCCATGGTAAGCCGTCTGCGTGGGGTGGTAGGAGGGATTGACATTATAGTGGCCCTCCAGCTCGTTGTCGTACATGTAGACGCCGTTAGAGTACGGCTCCGGTTCCGTGTAGGTGGGGTAACCTGTGACGTAGTAGGCGGTGGTGGTGGGGCGGGTCTTGGGCTGGTAGGTGTAACAGCGTGCGTCCGTCTGGGCCAGGTTGGGCATGCTCCCCGTGTTGGCGTACAGGTCTTTTTTGTGGCGGCCGCGTGTCCTGCGTCTGTAGGTGTGGTTGCCAGGGGCGCTGTACTCCACGCTGGACTGGCTGGTGTAGGAGGAGCCGTCGTCAAGGACTTCGGTGCTGTTGCTGCGTCGGGCGGGGGAGAAGGTGAATGTTGGCACAGGGGGGTCGGGCTCTGTCACAAACTGAGACTGGGACTCCAGACTCCCACTACGCTGGCGGAAATGCTGAGGGCCGTCGTCCGATCTGAGAGGAAAAAAAACATCGCAAATATTATGATTTCACAGACGCAACAAACTGAAAATTAAAAACCATCTTGTTTCCTACCAAACAGATGTACACTAGACATACACAGCCTGGCCAAAAAAAATATTTTATATTCTTTTGCCTTATTTAGTCTTTCTTTAGCTTTGATTACATTCACTGTAGCATCATTCCAGTGTCACAGTTATTTCCTTGATTTATGGACATATAAGAATGTGAACCTAGACATGACCAGCTGAAACAACCACAGATCCTGACACTGCACTCAGGCTTGTATTGTCATCATGAGGCATGATGGGCAATCACTTCATCACTCTGGAACAGGATCAATCTGGACTCATCAGACCACATGACCTTTTTCCATTGACACTCAGTCTTTGTTCTCTCGACAAACTGATGCTTGTTTTAGAAATAAGAAGCTCCTCACTGCATCAGGGTTAAAAAACTGAAACATATTAATCACTGCAGTAACTATCCAATGGGAGGATCTGACATATTTGCTTATTTTGGTGTATTTCAATCATCGAAAGACTGTTATGTTTCATGTGCATATTGGCAGCAAAGTGCAATTTTCTTTTTGCCATCATACACAAAGTTCCTAATTCAAGTCTTTTCTTGTACAAAGAGCAACGACCTTCAAATTATTTTCATTATGTTTTTGACAAAGTACTAAACGTACTGTCCTCCAGCCAGGACTTTATGTACCCATATTAGATAAATAGAATAACATTCATAGATACCAATTTAACTGCTAATGTAGAAGCAGATTTTTGATGAAAAGAAAAACTTCACTGCAACATACAATGGGTGTGTGCTGATAGATTGTGACCAGGCTACTCCTTTTAGTTTGTTTAGTAGTTTTGTTACGTAATCCATTCATGTGTTTTCAAAAAAAAAATAAAAAATTTAAAGGCAAGGCTGAAGTTGATGAAACTGTATAAAACTCCATTCACTAAATAATCCTGACTTGAGGCACAAAACCCAGCAGATGAATTTCAGACCTGTTAATGACCTGAAATCCTACAGTAAGTTTTCCTTTGATTGATTGATGAAGAATACCTCATATGTAAGTGATGCAGCTGGGGCGCAACCAGATCTGGGTGCCGCTGGGGAGGCATATATTTCCGAGTTGTAAGGAGCGTGTGGGCTTACCTGAGCTGGGTGCTGCTGTAGGCGTTACGGGTGAGGAGGGGCGTGGGCGGCATACTGCGGGCGTCACGTGGCTGTCTGGAGGGCGGTTTGTATGGGCTGCTGTGGCTCGATAAGGCATCGCAGTGACTGTAGTGGAGCGACTCCTGGCCTTGGCCGTAATTTAATCTGAAAACCAGATAAGGGCGATGTGTTTAGGGGCCTTTTATCGAAACGCAGGCTGCTGCCCTTTCTTCACCCGCTCTCAAAATGAGGAGAAAATCAAGCGGCTTGTTTTGTTCCTTGGATGCGGCGTTTTAGTCGTCGCTTACACCTGACTGCCTGTCATTTCATAGTCCATTTATCTTTCTTTTCATGGGCCAACACGCTTATGCCTGTTTCAAATGAGTCTAAATCCCCCAAGCACAACCACATCATTCTTTAAACAGTCACACTCCCACTTAGACTTTCAGAGCCACTTTCCTGTTTCCCTTTTCCTCTCCTCTCTTAGGTTTGGATTGTTATTTGCTCCTTCGCAGGCAGCGACATGTTCCTTTCCCTCTATTTTTAAGCCGGTGCATTTTGGCTGATAAGGGGGAGATTGTTGGAGAGGCAGGGGAAGAGGGAGGTGACTGGCAGGAATGTAGCTCTGGATCTACTCTGCAGGTCTGTACTAGTACCACACTTTATGCCTCCAGGAAAACAACAGTCAGACACTCAATGGAAATAACAAATATTAATTAATAAATTCCACCGGGTTCGGCTCCAGATGTGTACCTGTTGTCTGCGTGCTGGTCGTTGGCAGAGCCCCGTCGGTCTCTGCTGTAGTGGATGTCCAGCGTCTCTGCGTGGTGAGGTCGCGGGGAGTACTGGACCGATCTTGACCTCAGTCTCTGAGAAACGAGCTCATCGTCTGGAAGAGTGCAAACAACGCTTCATTGAAACACATTAAAATGCAGGATGGGAGTAAAGAGGGATCAGACAGATACACAGTGGGTATTAAAATGCCCGGGCACACACCGTCATCCAGAGTGAGGCTGTCAGATAAAGAGCTGAGATCTGAAGGGTTGACATCATCTGATGACAGAAGACAGAGAACGGTCCTCAGAGTAATGCATTTTATCCAGTGACATTATTTTCAACCAGACAACACTTGGTAAATATTCATGATCTCTGTGAAAACTGTCTTACCTGCCAGGATCAGCGAGGCTCTTTGCGTCGGCCTCTTCCCAGTCTTGATCCTGTAGGCGTTGATCTCCTTCTCGATCTCCTCCAGCTTCCTCATGGCATCCAGGCAGTTGTTCCTCCTCTTCTTCTTCACCGTCTTGCAGAGCTCGGCCTCGTTGGCAAGCTTCATGGCCGCTTCCACAATCTTCTGCTGCAAGGCAAACCTGCTCTCCAGATTCCTTAGATGTGGATCCTGCAAAGAATTTCCCAAAAATACTGTCAGATCTTGTCAACGCTAGAGTGAAAAAGTCAGACTTCAAACACCTCTCAGTTAAAATCCCATATGACATTAATCCAACTGAGTTTTTAGAGTTAATGTATTCTTTATCTGTTCATATTCCCATTTGGATGTGTCCGAAGGAAAACAGCTGCAATTTCCAGTGTGTTTCAACTAAAACATTGAGCAATCTAAATCTCAAAATGCAACTCCAGGTCTCTTAATCCTTATTGCCACAAGTCCATGTCTTTGTAATCACTTGCTAAACAAGAAAGGGTGTTGTGCTTAATTAGATAATCCACTGCTGTACTCATAACAACCAAAACAAACACAACAAAAACAAAAGCAAGTCTTCACATCTGCCCTAACCTCATCATAGGGGAAAAGGTCATCCAGTTTGAAGGCCGTCCCAACACGTCGACGTACTGGAGGTGCTTTCTCTCCTGTTGCCAGCGGATACTCCTTAGGCAATCTGCCCGTAAGCTCCTGAGAAACAACAACAATAACAAAGAGTCAGCTGATTGTGTGGGCTCTCTTAAGTAACAGCGAACCTGACGGAAGAACGAGACACTCACTGCTTCTCTCATGCAGATCTTCTTCAGTTCCTCCAGTTTCTGCGTCAGCGTGTCTTGAAGGTCCTTCTCTTTCTTCTTCAACTCGGCAATCTTCTCTTTCTTCTGCTCCTCATTCACTTCAGAGTCAACCGAACCTGCAATAATCACATATTTGATTCTCTTTAAATTACAGCCGTGAATCATCAGTCATCAGTGCGAGTCATTAACAGTTAACTCCGTGCGTACCGGCTGAGATGAGGCTGCCATTACTGGCCATAATGAGCTGATCTTTGCTCTCGATGCTGGAGAGTTTACTGATCCGCGGGGCACTGATCTCTGTGAGGTCCACGGCGATGTCCCCTGTGCTTCTGGTGGTGGTCATCTTCACCTGTAGGGGAGGGAGGATGCAGTTAGGAAGAAGGAAGGAGAAGAGTAGTGACGTGATGGAGGGTTTGGGAGTATTTCATTTTAATGATAGCGCACTGAGATCGTGGCTGCATTTGCATACTGGGTACTCCAAGCGAACTCCTCTGTCATCAATCAGAGTGGGCTCTATTCCTGGATGAGCACCGACACACCATCTGCCTTTGAGAGAGACACTGGCTGAATAACCTCATTTGACTGCAGCCACTTGCTCATCCATCTTCACCACCAAGTGAACATCACACACCACTTATGCTGTATAATACTTTCTGCACCGCGCCGTTATAAATCATAAACACAAACATATAAAGTCTGAGTAAAGTCAAGTGTTGGGGGTAAAAAAAAAAAGGATCTGATCTGAGCATGTGGTATGGGTCACGCAGCGTGTCACATGGTTGTCCGTTAACATCCACGTTACGTTGCACAATGAGATTACGCAGAATTTGACTTTATATTGAAACTGAAATGAAGACACACTGGTTAATCAGGTCAAGGGTTTTGTTGAAAAGGAGGAAGTGATTATGCAAAAACTAATGAGCAGATGATTTTGCATTCTATTACTATAATTTAAGATAATTTGTGTCATTACGTTTCTTTGTAATAGTATTTCTTCACTTTGTTACTGCAAACGAGGAGGGGACGCTTCACTGATTTCTTGAATATAAATAAAGGTTGATTGAATTTTGCCAAATTGTTCAGCTTGCCTTTGAGCCGCCTCAGATACAAATATATGAAAATATATATACTGTAAATATATTACAAACTATATTTAAAGTTTCATTCATATTGACATATATTGATCATTTTTGGCAATGACATGAATTTTTCTTTTTTACAGGCACTTGCCATTTCAGTTTGTTGAATTTTTATGTTTCCATTGTACATTGAACAATTGGACTGCATGAATTAATCTGGATTCTATAAGTTTCAAAGACTTTCAATGGAAACAAGTCACATTTCTGTCAAATCTTAAAAGTATTGGGCCAGACCCTGACACCAGTACTGATGCAGAGGCTTCTGTACCTTTTCTAAATTACACTGCTTTTGCACTTAATTTCCCATTTTTACAAAATGAAAATTACAACGCTTGTTATGATAAAAATCTTTAGTTTTATGTTGCAGCTCATACGGACTTTTCTACACTCACTTTTATACACACAAAAAATAATCTTATTTACAACAACTTAAAGTTCCCTGTAAATATTTCATTAGTATTTTAACTTAAAAAAGTTGGCGGAAGTATACACCAATTGGGGCACCAATAGTTACGTGTAAACATAACAAATTCATGGGGCCCAGTGTTTGTGGGGCTCCATTGAGCAGCGGAGCCAAGTGGATACAGTGTGGAAGTTATGAAAATGCTGTGTAAGATCCACTGTACAAGAGAGAAATAGAAGTTGGGAAGTGAATGTCAAAACTATGTTAAGTTTCGCTTTTGTTTTTACGCTGTTGTCAGTGACAGTGTGTACATATCACCCCCCCCTCTCCTCCTCCCCCACTCCAGTACATTGACAACATAGTAAGTCTATCTAGGGTCCTGAATGATCATGCTTTCATGGGGCCCATAATTGCTAACGGCACCCAAGTACGCCAATGCTTAAAAGATTTACTCAGTAAGTATTGAAATGAAACCAAACAATACCAGATATACTTCCATACTCAATATCAGTATCTAAGTTAACTCTATCACTCCCCTCAAAAGTATTAACGTTTCCTATCCTGTGCGTATACAAACATTAAAAATGTACATGTTCTCAAATCCAGAGGATGTGTGCATGTGATTATAATTTATCTCATTATCACTCTTCACCTACGTTCATATTTCTCATTTTGTTAGCCTAATAGCATAATTATGACAGTCATATTTTTGGTTAAATTGTAACATCTGCGTAACTTTACGCTCCTGCTTCATTTTGCATCAAGTCCTGAAAAATAATGTGATTTAGGCAGTGATGCTATGAGGCTGATGATATGCAATGATTTTTTTTTATCAGTAATACAAAGACTGAACAGGCTAAAAATGCAGGTCCAGCACTTGAACAAAACGTGACAGTGATGGAACAGACTGATAAATGAAGATAAACTGAAGTGATTGAGGGGAAGTGCAGATTAGAGGAGACAGATGCAAACACTCACTTTGCTTTGCTTCCTGTCCAGGTAGAACTGGTGCTGACTGATGGCCATCACCCAGATGGTTTTAATCAGAGAGTGGCTGGCATACCACGTGTGAATGACCAGTCCGGTTTGTCCAAAGGTCCGTTTGGTCACAGTTCTACAGGAGCAGATAGTAAGACAAATCCTCCTTTAATGCATGTGCAGATCTGAGAATAAATGTGTTCAGTTCAAACACTTGAAGGTAGAAAATCACAGCTTTGACTATGGTGTAAAATAAGACTGTGGTCAGATATAATCTTTATCTAATTAAAGTGGTGGGAGGGTGTAATAATACGAAGATGAAAAGAGGAGTCATCAAACTCATTCTGGAACAGACAGTGGGATTTAATGACGGCTTCAGCGGCTGAAAGTGCCACATTAAAGCCTGGGTGAAGAGCAGAGGTCTTCTAACGAGCTTAGAATAAGAATAAGAGAGCGGGCTTTTAACAGCAGGAAACAGTCATTTAACAGACAGGCTACAAGCTTTATAACAGGGTCCTGAGCGGGGGCCGGTGGCTGCTGATGCCCTTCACCGTGTGCAAGGTGTAAGATAAGGACATCAGTAGAACAGCAGCAGCAGCAGCTAAAACAGGAGCTCTTCAAAAGCAGGGAAGCACCTATTAAGATCAGTTAAAATAGATGAAGTGGTTTGTCTCTGACCTGTGTGGGTCGTTCACTTCCACAGCAAATTTCTTCTCACGGAAATACAAATTCTCCAACTGCTTCCACTGAAACAACTGCAGAGAAAGAGACAGTTTGTTAAACAGGGAGGGAATCTAATACATAACACACCACTGAGTACGAAGCCAACACAGAACTACTCACTGAAACGAGCATTTACAGAACATGAACACAAGTATCATTGAACAAACAGACTGTGAAACACACATTAGCACAGAAAGGCTGGATGCTTTTCATAGGAGGGGGTTCAATCTCATCCAAAAACAACACAATCACAGTGTTTCATCCACAGCAGTCTGCCTTTCAGCGCAGTTTTTTTTTTTTCTAGCTGACTTGCAACATTAGCAGAACGACCGTAACAGCTGATACGGCGTGGCTCAGTGGGCCAGCCAGTCAGGTGTAAGTTCGGGCTAACACAGGAGCAATTATAACACTGCTGCAAACTGCGGGGGGAGAGTAATCGTGCCAGGCGGCGAGCCAGCCTCCCTCTCTCCGAGAAGGGAAAACAGAGGCAGAATGAAACATCTGCTCCGCTTCTAACCGGGATCACTACACAGATCTGAAGCCACTTCCCTGCTCACGTCCCAGCGAAAACACTGCATGGTAATAAACCTCAGAATTTATGATCATTCTCTAAACTATATGTCATATCTGTCAGAACCAGGAGAGAAATGTCAGGGTAGAAAGTCGAAAGAAGTTGCACAAGGTGGTTCTGTTTAGACTACCCAACACAGGTACAACTCCGCGATAAAAAGATGACTTAAGAGCACACATGAAGAAAGAAAACCCTGAAACCTATTTAATACTTAAAGCAGCATCCCCATGTAGTAGGTTGACCCAATGAAAAAGCTTACCTTCAGAGGTATTTTCTGCTCTTATCAGATCCCTGGTGAATTCTACTGAATCCTTTGACTTGGAGTTTCCCACAGGGCTAGAGCTTCCTCGAACAATACTCTCTCTTGTCTGTTCTCAGGGAGCTAGATAGGTGTTGCAAGAGTTTCAGCTGATCTGGCCACGCCCCTTCAGCCCCCCCACCCCTCCCTCTCCCTGTGACATCACTGACACCACACGGTGCCTTCGAGGCTTTGTGCTGCTCTGCGCCGGCTCTCTCTCTCCTCTACTCCAGCACCCTTCACTTCCTTTTTAGTCAGACCAGATGGACTGGTTGTATCCAAGCATACACCAGACCATTTTTTTGTGTGTTTTTTTTTTGGCTGTAGATATTTTCACCTCTTCTCTGCTATCTGACACACTCAAATAAACTATTAACCCTCGCTGGTAGGAATGAATGCACCTTTTCCATGTGGGATGTTGTGTGCTTTATACTGTAAATACTACACAAAGCGCTGTAGTGGAGCTGAATACACACTAATATCTCCCCCACAGGGACAAACATGTAAGGAATCTGTTACTACCGTCTAATCATTAATAGTGAGGCAACAGAAACTCTGACAGTAAGAGAGAAACTCACTGACCACAAACCTATGAATTTTAACCCTCAGCCTTAAGTGGATTTAACACAAACATAAAAATACTGTGATTTTTTTCAGGGTCATTTTTTTTCTTGTACAAGTCCACTGATAATAACTTTTTAAAGGCTGATATGATGATATTTTAGGGAAGCAAAACACCAGATTTCACCATTTCACATATTAGACGCCTTGGATAGGTGTTGAAGTGAATATTTAGTCATACAGGAGCCCTGTGGTTCTCAAAATGTTATATTATTTAATCCTGTAAACACTAATATTATTTTAAGTCTCAAGTTAATCATCTTGTGGTTACAATCACCTTGAATGCTGAAATGAATCTGTAACAATTTTGATAATCTACATTAAAAAGGGTAAAAAATTCTCCAGTTCTTTCTTTAGTTTCTTTCCTCGTCTATCATATACTTAATATGTTTCAGTTGTGGCCAAACATGACAGTTGAGGATGATACTTCTACACCTTTATCTGCCATTCTACAGACCAAGCTACATCAAACTGAATCTAAGTTCGTTTAGTCAGCTTGACTCCAAATAATTATACAATAGATCTAGAAGCTGTAGTTCTACTGTAATATCTACTGTATTCCCTGTACGTCAGTTATTCCAGTCGACAAGCTCAATATGAGCAACTACTGGAACCAAATCAAACTAGATTAAGCTAAAGTGATTAATTACATGTTGACAATTGAGTTGCTCTACAACAACTTTTTTTTCTCCTTCACATCGTTAATTGGTTTAAGTATTGGTTTTTAAGGAAAAAAAGGTAAGAATATATTTGAGTTGTGACAGAAGACATTTGAAGACGTCATGGTGAGTCTTCAGAAACACTTTCACCATTTTATCTTTCACAATTTTCCATTACTTTATAAAATAAACTTAATTAAAATAATATAATCAACTACAAAAACACTTGTTGGTACCAGCTTTACATTGAAGGAATTAAACAATAAATTGAGAAATTCTGGTTGACTTTTTATTTTGAATATTGCCTGTAAGTCATTTATTCCACATCCTGATATGAACCTTTATCAGAGCCAAGTTCTGCTGATACCAGTACTACTGGGGCTGATTATTTGCATTATCTGCAGTTTTAATGCCATATCGCTGCATGTTATACAGAGAATGTAGTATATTGAGGGCCTGTCCATATGAAGATGGCTTCGGTTGTATCTGCAAAAGTTTTGTATTGGATAGGCCTTTCATGCACAGGAAACTGGCATTTTCAGTCACTGAAACTGCAACTTTTAGAAGCCGTGTCCCAGAGTGGATACATTTGCAAACACCAGTTTCGCATCTTTGTCTGTACGACGTAACAGCAACTTTTCTAAAATGATGATGTCATAGTCCCACCTCTGTAACTTTTTAATCTGGAAGCAAGATGCCACTTCACAACAACAACAAAGGTGAACTACATAGTGCATGTGCTACAACAGCTGCTGAGCTTATTGGAAATATTGAATCAAAATCTTCAGCTACTCTTTCATTACAATGAACAACAAACAACCATAGCTAACAATATTCACTACATTTACTACTTTTATTTAACCAGGAAAACCTCATTTAGATTAAAAATATCTTTTCCAAGAGTGTCCTGGCATGCTCTTGGACCTACTGCATAGAGGGCAACCAGGAGAAAATACTGAATCAGACCTGGTAGAATCAAATAAGTTTTATGCACATAGTCCACATCTTCTTCTCAATTTTTTACAAGAGCATTACAGTGCCACATACAGGCCTAGCATTCATACTACATCGTTTTTAGTGGTTTCATGTGGACGCAGATATTTCCCAAAATGACTCAGTCTTTTTTGACAACAACAAAGAAACAGATTGGACAGGAAAAGATGCATGTGGACATGGACTAAGTTTTAAGTGAGGAGAGAAAATAAATGTGGGCACACATACTGCATCGCTCTTCATCAAACACACAGTGAGTCTGCCAAAGAAATGAAAAGCAGCGTCCTTAATAAACAATGGGAAGCAGCCAGCAGGACGCTTCTTCAAAGAAACACACTCCTAAACCAATTCACACCTTCTATCTGCTATCACTTAGTGTCATTTACATTTTACACACACTTTCACTGGCTCATTCATTGTATCAGAGATATGCCACACCTGTGTGGCGTGAAACTAATGCAGTGTGACTGTTTTGTGAGTTCTGCTCAAGCCAAAATATGTCAAGGATGTGACACACCTTAAGAGTCTACAATCACAAGACTGACAGCGTCTTCTTAAAGGGGAAATGATCCAAGAATTCTTTCAGTCTTTGCACATCCAGGCTCTTTTCACTTACTCTGCCTTTGATAGAAATGTGACTCATCATTCGAAGTCTGAGTAAATGCTTTCTTAGAACAGAAAAGAGATGAATACACAGAAATTTTGTATCTTCAGTGCACATATATCTCTTGTTTTTGCCAAACGTCTCATTACAGGCAGGTGGACGTGGGCCAGAAATGCCTGTGGTTGGAGATGGGATCATATTGTTCAGATCCAGATCACACCCACAGCCCATAGACCCCCGGGGGGGCCGCCGGGACACAAAATCATACATAGATGAAAATGTGTCAAAGGCTTTGACTCATGCCTGTACAGAAAAAAACTCTGCCCCACCCTTCATTTCACATACCACGTCATAGTCACACACGCTCACTGCCGTGCTTGGCAACGCTGTACATTTCCACATCGTGACACATCACGCCAACCTGACACAAGAAGACTATGCAGGATGTTTGTCAAAATGAGACCAACAAGAAATAAGACCTACTTCCTCCTCATGCTTTATTCTCCTGTCGGGTCTTTTTTTCTAATAGCTCAAAGCTGACACAATATTACCCATAATAAACAGAGGATTTATTTTGGTTCTGCTGGCTCATCATCTACGTGGACCAGCATGTGGTCTTAGAGAGTATCCTGTTACCCGCTGGGAGAGGGAGACACACTGGGACGTCTTCTGGTTTAATTCAAAGCCATCTGTTTGGGTCCCATCATACTCTAAGTCCTGGAAATAGTAAGCCTCATTTCTCTCTGGAATCCCTTATACTGAACAGTCTGAATGATGGAATCGTATTCAGTGATGGCGCTTCCTCTGTGGCTTCTTCAGTAGATAAAAAGATTCACAAGAAACTGAAATGTCAGCAAATCCATTTCTCCTAAACTCTGAGCCTTTTCAGAAGGAACAATTTGTTGAAAATGTCATGTTGTGATCGTTCTAAATTATATCCGGATTTCTAGGTTAGTAAGGAAACTGCATTACAATTACTTTAACATATTACTAATGCAATGTTATTGCTAATATTTATCCAATATTCTGATGTAAAACAATATCATATCCTTCTACCATGTATTATATGGAAAATACCTCCTAATTTATATTGTTTTTTAATAAAACTAGTGGCATCACATATTCAAACTGGCATCAAAAAGGTTAAAATCCTGAAATTTATTGAACATTTGGTGGTTTTGAGCAGAGCTGAAGTGGCTTAAGAAATTTATGCACAAGAAAGCAGAAAAAATCTTTATATATGACGATTTCATAGCAGAGGAGATAAAAAGTGCCAGTAGAGTAAAATTGCTCTGTAAGACTAAGTGACAGATTTAAAAAATATGTCTAAAAAGAAACATTCTGCAGAAATTGAAGTCATAAACTGTAACACAGACATAATGATCACCAAATTAAAAAGAAAAATGTCTTTCGCATGCAGTTTTTTGTGATTCTACATTTGCACAGGCTGACACTATGACTATGATTTGATTAACTCTATAACCAATGTGCTTTTGAGTTTCGGCCTTTACAATAAAAAATAAACTTCATGAAGACAAACAGGAGAGTGTTATCTGTTAAAACATAAAAATGGTAAGCTTTTTTAATATGAGTAACTTCTGACCACACACAAACATCACCTCTAATCCATCCCCCACCCTCCTCACACAGATAATTGCTCTTCAATTGTGTGATCAATTGTCTTCTTTGCAAAACACAAAAGCAGACGTTTACATAATGAATGCATCTTGCTGAGAGGGGCTGGGCAGAGGGCAAGGAGGGACGGGCTGGGTCGAACACGGGGGCCATGAACTAAAGCAGGAAGCTCTATCAATATTCCCCAGATACTGAGGTCTGTCTTGGAGGCAAAAGGAAAGCTGCTTTCCACTGTGGAACAGCCCACACTTTCCCACAAGCGTAAACTCCTCTATCATGTGATTGCCCTCGCCTTGTGTAAGAAGAAGGATGAATGCACTTCTGTCCGATGAACCCTCTCTGCACCCCGACATCCTCATCCTCAAACACCACACACCACCCACTCGGCCTGGCCTGGTGCCAATCCCAGAGGCCTGACACTTCCCACAGTGCGCCATAATTACACCCTCCACTAGGAGTGCTGGGGAGAAACGCCGGGGCTGAGCCCATTAATGCCTCGGTATTCAGTGTAACAGCACACCCTGCTATGTCAACAGGTTTCTGCCATAAAACAACAACCATGAGATGACTGTGGCCATGAAGAGGGTTAGGACGCTTTTAGGTAACACTTCCCAGTCCACGCTCACAAACAGCGGCACCGCAACAGTGTTTTTTGACTCCAGAAACGTAGTCATGGATGTACCGGAATGAGCCACAAAATGACCTACATATCAAACTAGGGCTTCAATTAATTAGATTGATCCTTTTTTTGCTTTATGCCTAATCGTGAAATTGAGATTAGTGTTTCCTCTAGAGACCAGGGTACTCACAAAAAAATCAGAGTGCAGCCTGGTAGTAGATTCAGTTATCCGTTTCTCCAGTGGAGGTGAGTTTTTTTTTAACCTATTATGCGCAGTAATTAACTTGAATATGCACATATGTAGCATATAGTTATACAGTAAAAACTTTGCAACACAAGTAATTTGCTTTAGGAGCTGTGACATGAGAACTTTTGTCTTAAAATATGAGTGGAATTCCACAGTGTGAGCTTCATACTAGCCGCCACTAGTCAGTACTGAACTCGCACATCTTTAACCTCACAGCATAATTGACTAAGTCATATTTTTGGCCAAATTATGAAATCAACATACAGTAAGTTTACTCTCCTAATGCTGCTACTTCATTTTATGCAGATATCACAATCTGGCCAAAAATATCACTTAGGCAATTATGCTATGACACTAATAATGTGCTCCAACCAACAGGAGCAGCCTCCGCTCTCTCAGGTCACATGTTCATCTCATTGAAGCAACATCGTGTCAGGTTGATAAAACCAGTATATTTCTTTAGCATTTCCTTTTATTATGTTTGTATAATTGTTATTTTCTTTCTAAATGCACTTTTTGTGTCTTGAAATACCCTTAATAAAGAATTTTTTAGGGGTTTTTTGGGGGTGGAATGAATTAATTATATGTGAATTCATTTCAATAGGGAAAATTCATTTGAAAAATGAGTAAACCTCAAAACGAGCTTGGTTATGGAATGAAATAAAGCCGTACTGCGAGGTTCTACTGTAGTAGAGAAAACTCGGAAAACTGTAAACAGTAAACAATTGTAAACAGTCAGAGCTGTGAGAAATCTCCACGAGACTAGAACAACCCAGAGACTCAGGTGATTTAGAAATGAACTCCTTGTCTATTTTTTGCAGCACTTTGCTTGGGATAAACAATCATCCATCTCACCATTTTCTGAAATTTCTCCTTCCTCCTGAAGATTTTATTGTTCTGTCAGTAAAGATCTGTACTGTACTGTGACTCCAGCCTCAGTTGAAACCCCCAAAAAACACTTAAAACATTCAATAACAGCCACACACTGCTCAGTAGGATCATTAAACAGCTAACAAGAGGCACAGCGATCAGATTTTCACCACAATGATCAATCAATCAATCATCACCAGTTTAGCCTCTATTAGTTTTTGACCAGTAAATAGACTGAATAAGTGAACTGACGAAGCAAATTACAGTACTGTCACAGGAAGTCTGTGTTTGTTGAAATACAGCCTGTGAATTAGAGGTGGGATTTTTACTTGACAAATTACAGACATAGCAGATTTACACGGGTCAAGAAGGTCAGACACAACCTATGCAATTATTGCAAACTAGCAGAGGTCAATAGATAACAATAGTCATGTGAAATAGGGTTTAACACAAGGAAAACAAAAACCAAGCCTCAGTTTAGTTTCTGTGTCGCCCATCCTTGTACAAACTAGACTAAATGCAAGACCCCTTGTTTTGTTTAAAAGGTCAGATATGTATAATAATTCTAATGGCAGGGAGATAACACTTATTATTTAAGGTTTACTGGAACACAATGACCTGTCTGATTAAAAAAAAACAAACAAAAAAAACAAAACATCTATGATATTTTGAGTTTCACAACGTACTGGATATTTTGTTGTGTTTTCCCCTTTAGACTGTTTTATCAACCCCGGGACAATATCTTTCTCTTTTGCCAGCTGCAGCCTTGACCACTCGTTTGACTTACTGATAGTTCAGAGTGTTTTTCCTATCTGTCTTCCTCTTCCTCTTGACTGGCATGGGAACCGGGCTTTCAATTACAACCATACACAGCTCAGTAGGATCATTAACCAGCTAATAAGAGGCACAGCGATCAGAGTTTCAACACAACGATCAGTATTTAGTGCGGTAGTCTACGTTCGACGTGTACGTTTATATTTCAGCTGCTACTTTAGGAGAAAGTCGAGCCAAGTTCAGTTCACTTAGGCCAGAAGGGTTTATAGTCAGTAAATCTGAAACCCCGTACCTGTGGATATTCAGTTCCATGTGTAAAACCAGTTAAAACAACCCAGCAGATATAAAAAGAGGCCTGACCTACCTTTCTTGGTTTCAGCTTGTCCTGCAGATCGTACTGGCCAATGCCTTTATAGCTGACTCCCAGCCACCACGGTATTCCTTGCTTGTCCTGCGCACACACACACACACACACACACACACACACACACACATTGCAGCAAACGCTCATTAGAGGCAGCTTTATTGGTGGAATTTTTTTTTGCGTTCTTAAAAAAGAGGCCTGTTACCAATGCAATTAGCCCATTAGGCCCGCAGAAACGGCAACACAAGACGAGATCAAATACATTAACGGTCTTAAAATTCTGCGTGAGGCTTTCAAAGGCTGCTGTTTGATCTTCTCAGACACCTTAATTTAATATGTCTTGCTGAAGCCAGTGAAGGTGTTGGGAGAATTAGTCGCAATGTGCTAAACTAGATATCTGCTGCAATTACTTTAAAGAATCCCGAGGTAATTATTTTAGATAATTACTTAATCTTCATTTATCCCACCGTTGGAGGTACAGTCCTAGAAACAGTACCAGAGATAAAGAGAACAGGAGTGTTTAGGGAGTGGTTGAATTAGCCCGCATTGTCACTGATGGTATCAACTCAACTTTACTCAGCAGGTCTATCTTTTTCCATTTCCGTTATTTGACAAGAGCTGCTATTTTTACTTCTAGTCAGCAGATATGATGCTAAAAATTGAAATGAAACCATAGATCATAAGTTGGTGGGTGAATGATCATCTCTATGTCAATAATATGTGTCATAATATTGTACTTCTCCTACTTCCTGTAATCTGTATCATCAAAACATTTACAGATTCTAGGATTTAAAGACAGTGAATATGAATCTGCCTTTTATTATATTTACAAAGTCTTAAAATTATTCTTTAAATCAAATGCCTTTATGTTTTTTTTCCAACCAGTCATCCAGCTAACATTAGTTAACAGTGGCTAACGGTCGCTAATAAAATAATGACAGTTCAGACTGAACAGAAAGTACAAAAAAGGTTGAGGTTATTTTGTTATAATAGATATTTATTTCAGCTTGAGTTTATTTAATAATTTCACTGCTACTTATGCACATTAATATCATAAATTGTTGTTACATTCTTTTTATTCCAATTTCTAACCCTCAGTAATCACCTTTGACATGGTGCGAGGATTTACATACGAGTCGCAGTTATACGTTATCTATCACCAAGAAATTGTCAAAATAGTTTCATCATAGGTAAAAATATTTTATTCAGACTTTTTTGGCAACAGTGCATTAGTACCATCTGTGTTTTCATTATAATTAATGTGTTTCACCATATTGTTTTTGGATGAATACATTCACGCCTTGATTATTGCAGTACTAGTTTAAGGAGCCACATAAATGCTCTATATCACTGGTTCTCAAACTTTTTTATAGTTCAGTACCCCCTGAAATATACTTTTTTAGCCAAGTACACCAATGCTCACTTCAGCATTTATGATTGAAAAAAATTTGGCAAAATTTGTTCCTGTGTCAAATGTGTCTGTTTTTTTTCTCAAAACTTTGTAAATAAACAACATATATTTAACTGTAATGCATTACAAAAATGTTTTAAGTAAATTTGGTGTGCAAAATATGAAATGAAATGTGCCCTCTTACATTGATAAGAAAAATAAACAAATAAGTTGGTCATTAATTAATAAATGATCCTTTCATCAACAAAAAATAATTACTTAGCTACTCAAATAAAGTCATTTATAATAATATCAAATAGAAATGTTCTTAAAATGTTGCAAAAGCTTAAACAAGAGGCTTGGCAATAAAAACTATCATATTAATGTATTTATTGTGTTTTATATTTCAGCATTAATTCTCATGATTTATTTTGTATTCAGTACATGATGACTTATTTAATGAATTGTTTCTCCTTGGGGTACGTGAACCCCACTTTGGGAACCCCTGCTCGATATAATATTAGAAAAGAAAATATACCTAAGATTCTGATAGCATATAATAGACACTATACAACAATAATGTGTATTTACTTAACATGAAATCATTTTGATCTTTATAAATATGAAATTGTTTTATCCTGTTTTCAATATCTTAAACATTTAATTATGGAACGAGTGACAGGAAGTTGAATTCTTGCACCTGTATGCCAGAACTGAAACAGAGTCAAGTTGATACCATGTGTTGAAATGTAACAAGAGATGCACAAAAAGCAATAAAGACATGCTGACCGAAGCTTGTTTACATGTAACTGTACTGTAAAACTAGTACGAGTCAAGGATTTGCTATTACCTTCACTTGATAATAATGGACTCCATACGTCGGCAGTGACTCCACCAGGGCCAGATACCTTCAGGGAAACAGGTTAACATGAATTCAGCCACTTCAAACTTTATCACTGTCAACTGGTGGCTGTTGTACAAGAGACAAAGTGGGATTTAAGCTCCAGTCATTGAGAAGCCATAGTCATTTGCAGTGCCGGCCTGATCGATTTGTTTCAGGGCCGTGACAGAGTCCATTGATCAATTCAAGGGCACAAATCATCTGAGCGTAAATGACCCAGGGTTGCTGTGAGTTACAGTCCACATAAAAAAAACCAAAAAAAACAGAGTGGAGTCCTGACATCGTCCCAGGGTTGGCTGGCTGCCTACGCTAAAAGCAGCTCCCCTGGTTAATGACATATCCTGGCATAAAGACAGCCACCTTTTATTACAGCAGCACCCGTAGTGCACACACAAGAGGGTAAAGAGCAAAGCATGAAAAACCCATTGTGAACGCCTCCAAACGGGAATTCATAAACAGCTAATATTCAGAAACTTACCGAACAATGGCTTGTCCTCTGGTCAGTCCCTTCAGTTTCTTGTAATGTTCAATCACTCTGTCCTCACTGCAAATGGATAGATAAAACATTTAATGAATAATCCATCAAGTGTTACACATTCCAGCCACAGAGGCCCTTTTCTGCGACACACATTCTGTGTGCTCATGCAGAAAATGCAGTCTGGCCTACTGGCCTGCTGATGGCTCTCATCTGCCACTCCTGCAAATGCATCCCATTTACCTCCCACTATAATCATTTCTTCTATTAGGATGGTGAGGCTGCAAACTCACTGCGGCTTAACAGACAGATCTGTAAGTCCTCAGCCACTCACCATTATTTTAATTTGGATATTAAACTGATTCTGGCTGTTTTAGAGGCAGCGGTAGCCTCAGATGACCACACTGAAGGGGAGGGGGAGTGTGTAGTGAAGACACAGACAGCAATCAGTTAGACCGCCGTGGGCTTTCAGCACCTCCCCACTCCCTCACACGGCTAATGGGCAAACGTAATTAACACAACCCAGGCATTAATTAGTCACCACATCACAGGAACAATGTCTGCCAAGAGCCAGGCATGCCTGCATGCACCTTATCACCTCAAATAGCTCTTCTGGGAACGGGCTGTTTTATGGAGCCAGGTGTCTGACCCACCAGCTGAGAGGTCATGGTGTATTGTACAGTCTAGGTTAAACCGTCAGTATCTATGTGACTGCATGTGGTCCCCAACGGTCGACCCTCCCAGCCCTCACCCTGCGTTTTGTGGGTTTCACAGACTTAGACGACTCACCAGTAATTGAGAGACGGGTGTTCCCTTAATACTCGGGTGGGTACGAGTGGAAGCTGCTTCAGGTCAGATCTGGCAGTCTCGACGCTAAAAATAAAACATACATAAATAATAGAAACAAGCAACATATACATTCATTTTACAATAGCACTATTTTAGATTTGTTTTGATTGAGCAACAGCAGGACTTTTTTTGTCATGTGGAGGTGACAGAGACACATTATTACAGTGGAATGAGTCGATGCAGCTCTTACATTAAGTACCTGTAGTTCTCTATTACATGAGGATTCTATATTCACAAATGTGTCCGATCCTGCTGAGACAGTGGAGTTGGTTCCCATTGGACTTTTATTTTTAAGCTTTTTGTGATGTAGTTATTTTCCTGTTGTAGATTTTCCAGTTTCTTTCACACAGATATGATCCATCCATCTGTCCATCTATTTTCTTCCAACTTGAACAGATATGGTTGTTATGTGAATTGTCTAAGATGTTGTGAAATTAGACTTTCTTCTTGCAGGAAACCCCCAGCCATGCATTTACGTTTTCGACTAATTTTGGATATTTTGACTAAAAATGTGTGAAAATGAATGTCGTTTTTATTAAAAGATGGGAACATATACTGCCTCTGTTGCTGCAATAATATTTATTGGTGGTGCAAAACTCCATGTTGTTAATCAAGGTGTTGTCATCCTGCTTCTGACTAAGATTTACACCTATCATGTTATTTTTTGGAGTGAACATTATTTGTCTGCTGTGATTGTCATTGTTTTCTTTAATTTCCATCTAATGTTGCCTATGGAGGTTTATAGGAATGTACAAACAGCTGAGAAAAAGGAAAAGAAACTAACTGAACTGCATTTAAATGTATACATTGTATTGTCCTGATAAAAAAAAAGAAAATCTAATAAAAACTAAGTAAAAAAAATTAATGCAGTTTTTAGACAAATACCATCAAATTTCTTAGGAGACGACCAGCACAGACCTCAAAACATTACTGCAAAGAAAACCAAATGAAAATGAGTAAATCCTGAAATATCTCATTATTATTGTAGGTGACTTTATTTTGTGTGGATATGCTTCACTTGAACATTTCTTTCAGTTCCTTTATCATGAGGTACTTTACTTTGCTACAAGTTTAATTGCCTACACAACAGACAAAGTCTTCCTGAACCACAAACTGGAATGAAAAAAAAAAACTTAATGCAGACTGAAAAAATAAATCTGAATCCAATCATGTGCAGCCAAGACAGGGGCTGAATGTGAAGAAAACCTGAGGCCACATTTAAAGGACAAATTCAACACATTCACTTTGCAACGCCACTTTTATTTGCCCACAACCGTAGACAGCCGCTCAAAAAAACCTCTGCATCCAGCCTGTGTGAGTGAATTTCACATCTGTTCATAGAAATAGTCAATACATTCTGTTTGTTTACAGGTTATTGGTAGAAACTCAGTGATGTTTTGTGTTTGTCTCTTAATCTACATTTAATCTCAGATTGTGGTTATGAGCACTATTAATGACTAAAACGATCTTTTGATAATAACTAACTTTTCACCACATAACAGGACTTCTACTTCTGTTGCTGAGTTTTTACTCCAGATCAGTTTGTAAATCACAACAAAACACGATAAATTTGAACTCAAGTCCAAAACTGCGTAGTCAGCCTTTTCACACCTGTTTGTGCTTCTACAATGTGGTTTGAATTTTTACCTTAAGGCATGACCGTAATAATTCTTATTTGTGAACCTTCAGAAAAAAGGTGCAACGTCTGGATATTGTTTTCATCTTTCTTATCTATAAAGAGCTGCTCTGCCTGCCAAGACTAAACTCGACTTCCCTCATGTCTCGCCAGACTTCATTTATAAAAGCACTTGCAGACCTTTAAAGGCGCTCCATCAGAACTGCTCTTTGGATCATCAGAAACGAGCTTCAGAAACCCCCTCCTCATAGCACTTCCCCAATGTCAAATGAGGGTAAATTAGAAAACAGTGATTCATCTTCACCAATCAGCCAGTGATTACAACACATCAGACGCAACAAGTCCAGATAGCCTCACCCCAAAACTCTGCCAAAGATGAAGAAGCTTCAATTGATGTAACTTATACAAAACCGAGCCATGTTATCTGTGCACACAAATAGTGGTGTGTGTCACTGTCAAGGTCTCCGATAGCAAACTGCGAGTAAGTCCGCCGGGTGTAGGAGGGAGCGCTCGGTTTACAGTTCTTGGTGGACAAAAGAGGCTCTGGTTTGGAGAGCCTGTCCACTGGAGACCTGAACAAAAGCCATTCACGAGCACTTGGCAGGCTGCACCGGTGCTGAAAGGTATTGTACGAGTCCCAGCGCTGTTACGAAACAGTCTGTGGCTCCTCGTACAGGACCCAAATATTCACGTTAGACAGTAATGAAATTAAATTATTAATGGTCATATAAATAACTCAGATCAATGACGGAATTACTCTTTCTTCTGTGCTCTTCTTTTCTTCTGTGAAGACTACTTTCTTCTGTTTGCCCTCAAGGCTTCGTAAACAAAGAATAAATAACTCAAGTATACAAAGCATTTCCTGACATGTATAAATTACTGTTAAAGTACTTAAAAATACAGAACAATAGAAGCTTGATTTTAACTATTGAACGAGATAAGTTCAGCCACTAAAAAAAGTTAAAATATCAATTGATATTCCATTACTGACACTGTCTGTCCAAAAGCGATATGCTCTTTCATCTTCAAGTGTGGACTTTCAGCTTCAGTTCAATATTTTTAACAAACATATTGGATTAACTGCTTTGGATTCACAACCATTTCAAACATCGCCCCTCCTTTCAGAGGCTGAAAAGTAATTGGACAAACTAAGAACATAAATATGAGGATTGTTTTTAATACTTGATGTAAATCCTTTCTAGTCAACGGTTGTCTGAAGTCTGGAACCTGTGTACATCACCAAACGCTGAGATTGAGAATGCTGAGCCCGCACTTTGATCACATTTTTATGGCTTCATTTCAGATCCACTCTAATGGTACACAGAGGAAAAATTACAACATTTGACTTGTGTCCAAATTCTTATGGACCTGACTTTATCAGTCCATGGCAACTTTTCATGGAACCTCCCAGCTGGTAGTAGTCCCAAGATGTTGTGATACAGTTGTGTGCTGCATTTTCAACCTTTAGTTAAGAAACTTACACTTACAATTCTGTCTACTCCTTTTCAACAATGGCAAGAAAAGGATGTGTAAAACAGCCATGTAATCTATCTATCTATCTATCTATCTATCTATCTATCTATCTATCTATCTATCTATCTATCTCTCTGTCTCTCTTTCTCTCTCTCTCTCTCAGAGGTCAAAAGAAAAGATTTATAGCAATAAATACCCTGAACATATTGACTATAATTAGATATTGTTAGGTCAGTGTCATCTGACCTTAAGTTAACTTTTTTAACCATCATCTAATGAAATGTGCAATCGCTGACGTGGTACGACAGAACCATAATGATCCAGTTATGTGAAGCAGCTTACTAAACAAAAACAGGGGTGAGTGGCTGCAAGGGCAGAGGATGTGGAATCAGTCTTCCCTGTAGCTACCTTTCCTAGGTTGACTGGGTTTTGCTGCCATGGCAGTTCGCTGTGTGTTTGATGGCATACGTTTTATAGGGGAGCTGGGGCCTGGCGTTGTCGGGGTGATCTACTCCACAGCCACGCTCGCTGCCCCGTCAGCAATCTGGAATTCATTACTATGTCTGTTATCTCCCCTGTAGTGTGGGGGCAATTCCTATACGCGAAGCAACCCAGCCCGGCCCAGGCCCAGGCTCAGCCCGGCCTGGCCCAGTGTGGGAGAGATAATACTCGTGTCAGCGCTTCCACAGGGCTGAGACGTGGTGGCTGTGGACGAGCACAATGAGAGAGCCTGTTGCTGTGAATGAACCACTAACTACAGACTACACCTGCAAATAGAACTCACAGCTAAAACTGTGACTGGGTGTAATATTATTGTGTGGTATGTATAAGACACTACCCATACTGCATTTACCCACTTTGTTTACGGTTACTAGAAGTTCCAGGCACTGACGGATGTCCTGAGAAACATCCAAGAAAAACATCCCCCTTCCTTCTTAAATATTCGGAGACACAAGGCTTAATTAAAGAGTTGATGTATGGATTTCCGGCTCCTACAGTACATTTCTGAAAATCCTTTTCATCGGCCCCCAAAAACTGTACAAATTAACACCTACAGGAAGTCAGTGGTGGAAAAAGGAAAAAGTGCATGTACTCTAGCACCACTGCACTTCAGTATAATTCTATAAAAGTACTTCCATTTTAGTTATTTTTTTTATGCAAACATTAATTTTTACTCCACTGCATTTCTGTGCCAGCTGTAGCTATTTGCAAGATTACAATTTCATATTATGGATAACATATTACAACACATTCATCACGTTAAACCAATGTTTTGATATCTTATAAAAAACAATGGTAGCTGGATTACACAGCTCCACTGAATAGCATTTGCATGATTCCATATCTAGTATAAATGCTCTAATTAGAGGCTTAATGATATATTTGAAGCAGGGCTTTGGCCAGTATCGTCAACATACCCCCCCCCCCCCAAGACTCTGTGACAACTCCATACATGTCTAAAATGAACTGTCTTTGACTCACGCATTCTGTTCAACAGTTCTTTGGTTTCTGTTAAAGTCAAGGCAATAAACAGCTATATGAATAAAGCTAAAACCCCCAACTCAATTCAAGTGTAATTGATGAATGTTAAAATAGACATCCAGCTAATTATAGGAGAAGTCTTGTGAGTTATTATCTTCTCTCAAAATTACATCTTAGAAACACAATCTCTGTTATGTACCACTACTGGCATGAGCATTTTGTAAATACCAATACATCCCATCAGCCAAGCCAATTAAAAATATAAGGAGCTGAAATCAACAGGAAGAAAAAACAAAACACCAGCATTTGAAAATACTGAATATAGAGCAACCTCACATGGTTTCACGCCATTATATAAAAGAGTCATGTTGTGTATGACAGAATCTGATTATTAATTGGTATTTACTGTTGTCAATCACATATTTAGCCCTCCAACCTGCTTAAAAACACCTGTGATATGCCAAAATCAGGGCAGTAAACTTTCTGGATCCTGAAAACACTGGCAAGGAGTAGGCTACATGCAGAATTCTTAGTCCACTCAGCCACATGAATTACAATACGCTGAAAGGGAATCATGGTATTTTTGCCCAGCGATGCTAAAAACTATCAATCCCTGCAGCTTTAATCACCCTATCTCAAGCTCTAACATTGCAGTATTAATTTACTGATGAGTCCTCACATTTTTCTAGTGTCCTTGTATTAAAAAGTTTACATAAAGTTTGTCAAGCTAGGTCCACCTCCTTCTCTGCTTCTCTAGTTCAATACTTTACCAGTTATGGAACTACTTTGACTTGTATTTTTTTTGTGTTTTTACTTTGCTCTCTTGGTACTTCTACCACAATGAACGGCCTAAAGTAATACTTCCACTTCTGCAAAGGTGAGAGTTGTGTGAAACAGAGCAGTAGCAAGAACATGCAATGTAATAACTGTGCTCTCAACAAATCAACACACTAAGGGAATTTACATACAGTACAAAGTGGGACCTGGTGGTGCATTAATTCAGTGCACAGTGGGGGAGCAGCCCACACCCCCGTAATAACACGACTGCAGCAAGTCCTCCTGACGCCATGTAGTCTACCATTGGACACTGGGCCTGGCTCATCCTTCTTAAGGCAGCTGGCTGTTGGTGGAGGAGGTCTCCCTAACTCCTCCACAGCTAATCTCTCTGCTCCAGGGCCCTTTGCTGATACGGTGCAGGGGAGACACATTTATATTATATGCTTTATGAGGGGATTTGCTTGGCCGGTTCTCCCAAAGAAATAAAGGACATCACTGGCAGGAATGACAAATGCTGCCTGAGAGCAGTGGGGGATGCATCTGCGCCGCAGTAGAGTCTGATCTCAAAGCTGTTGTGTTTGAGTTTCATTCAGATAAATGCAAAACAAGTTGTTTCGTCCCTTCTGCATGGGAGGAAACATTGAGTTTTAATATTTGTTACAAGTAATGTAACGTGAATGCTCAAAGTGTCTTTCCATTTATTAATGAGAACCAGAATGAGGAGAGAAAATGTACAAAATAGGAAAAAGATGGCTTTATTTGGACATGTTCCCATCATCCCTCACTGATTCTACCAGATTTGTTGGCTGGTCGTCTTGTATTGTGCTTTCAGAGTTGGGACAAAGTTCAGCCCATCCTCACACCCACATGAGCTTAAAGTTCAGCCCGTACACTACACTTCAGGATAGAAAGGCTTTAAATCAACGCACTGATGCATAAAAAAATCACTAAAACTGCCATAAATAATAATTAACATTTATCAGGTTGAACACGGTGGTAAAATATGAGGCTGTTAATGAGCACCAACACATGAAGCCAAGTTTTTTTTCTGTCTTTGCCAGAGAACAAAGGCTGTAGTTTGACAAGAGGTTAAACTGCATTTTCAGCAATGCATATATCACAGTGTGCATTCAGAGCATACATGTGCAATTCCTTACAGAGCACAAATCTTTGTGTTCACATAATGGACATAATGGCCTTTAGAGGCAAAACAACACAGGGACAACACAGGTTCTGCTGCTTCAACTTGCTCAACCACTCACTCACAGAGTAATGTTTACTGAACGCAGCCAATGCCCTTCTCTCACACAGCAAGCAAAAAAAAAGATGAAAAAAATAACATACCTTATCAGCAGGTCAAGCCTCTAAGAGCAGGGCCCACTGTGAAAACACTATCTCCTATAGTTTGCAGATTAGGGAGGCTCTGTACTAAATCTACCACCAGTGGCCTCAGACAAAACAACAAACACAATGTCCTTGTCTGATTTTTAGGAGATGTGATATTTATAAAGAGGTGAAGCAAAAACAACATGCCATAAAGACCCTCTTTGTAAACTTTCTCCAAAGCAAAGCCAGCCCCTGAGCTTCGGTTGAGTTCAATGTCACTAAGAATCAAACCAGGTGAATTATTAACTGGGGAAAGTCAAGTGTAAAATAAAATCTGAGCCCGTCAAGTTGAATATTAACTTACTATACACAGCCTTTATTTAAATGCTGAGCCCTGGCCAAACATCTTGGCAGAGCAAAGCCTACTTCCTTGTAGAGTAACAACAAATACTTAATGGATTGTGCAGTTTGCCTCCGAGTGCAGATTGTGTTTTATGAAAATATGGATATTGTGTTCTGTTCAGCAGAAGTGTACAGTTCAGCAAGATAAAAACTCTGCATCTGTAGCTGCACCTGACTGTCTGATATAATGGCATTTGTCTTAGATTTATACACTGTGTTGCTCATTCAAAACAAGTTCATACGTTTTGTGCGAAAATGTTAGAACTGCATTTACAAAACTTACAGTCAGGAACCAAAAGAGGTTGGATAACCAATGGGTTCTATGCACAGCCCCACTACTTCCTGACCTTCAGGTGGCTCCTTTATTTCCTGTCTTTCAATATTGGACACACTGATTAATCCAGGTGTGTGTAATTAATCAGTAGTAACAACAACAAGAAGTAGCAGGCACACCTGGATCATTCAGCATGTATAATAATTAAAAACAGGACATAAAGGAGCCACCTGAAGTTCAGGAAGTAGTGGAGCAGTACATAGAAAATACATAACAAAATATGTGTCATTTTGATAAAGATTGCTACATGACTTTATAAAGATGGGAAAATATGACAGAGTAGGCAAAAATGATGTAAAGACTGAAACAGAAAATAAATACATGATGTAAAGGATGTGCAAAAAGGTGAAAATGATATAATACATGAAAATTATGTAAAAAGATGTAAAAAAAAAAAAAAAGACAATGTCACAAACAATAGAAATCATACAAAACATGCAACAAGATATAAATGACATGAGAGATAAAAATAAGAAGTGACAGACCAAAACAACCTATAACACATATGCAATGTAAAAGATGTGACAAGCTGAAAATGACACAAAAGACACAACATGAAAATAACATCACAAACAAAAATTATGTAAAGATGTGACCAGACAAAAAGGATGGGAAAAAAAGACACACATAGCCACAACAACACAGGGAACAAAACAACACCAAGAAATTGTGACAATGGATAAAAATGATGTAAAAGGAACAAGATGAAAACGACAATGAAAAATGACACACCAACGCTCAACCGACAAGTGACGTCAAAGGTGTGACAAAATGAAAAAGGTAGAAAAAAAAAGGTAAAAAATGACATGAACATAAACATAAAAACATAAAATGACATTACAAACAAAAATTATGAAGAAAACGTGACAAGATGAAAATGTTATTGTGATGCAAAACAAAGAAGACAAAAATGATATATTCTCCCAAATTTGGATCCCATGGAGATAGAATATTCATCATTTAGTTCCTAAAATAAAAAAAATTGAAAACAATTTAAATATAGTGTAAATAAATACACTGTTACCTGGTGAAATCTCCTTTGGCCTCCTGTAAAACAGGAAATAAATCAGTTACTTCAAACAAAACAACTTACAAACTATGGGTAACACTTTGAATGACTTGCTAAATGTATTCATTTGCCAACATTTCTGTACAAGACTGCTGTTTTATCCAGTTTAACAGGCTGTGTAAATAGTATAGGAGCAGTTTTGTGGACAAAAGCCCCAACCAGAAGCGAATCCCCGGAGACAACTGTTTTCAAATGTTGCACCAAACGTCCATTCACGTTTCGGCTGAGTGGAACCATTCACCGTGGGAAGGCTGTGGATAAACTCTTTTCTTACCTGCAGCGCGAATGCAGCTAGCTTGAAGACATGTTCGCTTTCCACTTCGATGGTCTCCTGATGAGAAAACGGACAAAAATAATAGGGTTTTTTAAGAACACACACACTCCAACTGCGGCCAGCCCGGAGCACTTGACTTGAGAGAAGATCTCTACCCCCGTCCCGTACCTCGATCCCACCGTTACCGACCGAACCACCACAACAAGGACGCACGCGGTGTTTTAAAGTAATCCACAAGTGGATTCCAATAACGCATTTCAGTACCAACGTTGTCAAAACAAATTCTATTATAAAATAAAACGTAAATTAATGCACAAAACGCCCCACTGTACGCGTTTTCTTGACTGAACCCCTCTTCTCTGAAGTGGTACAGTCCGACAGCAGGTTCAACAGTCTCCGTCTCCCGTGGCGACCAGCCCGCTCTCCGCGCGCACGAAGAACTGCACTGCAACGTTTGCGAGCATGATGCGTTCAATTGCTACTCGTACGATTCAAAACCCTTTAGCTGTACACTAACCTGCCTACTATCAACACAAAACAACACGTTTTCTTGTCAGTCTTTGGTTTTAATCAAACTTTTAAAACCTTAATGCAAATTTTTCACACGAAGAAACAGCAAATAATCCAAATTTTTGTACGTCTGCAATCAGTTGCTTATATCAAAGCAAAAGCTTCAATTAGAATGGGTTCTAAAGTTTACAAGTGCTATATGGAGTAATTTTATTAGGTGAAACGTTAAACTATTACTACTAACAATATCTCCCGAAAAAAAATTCCAAAGTTATGCGTGTAAACCTTAGCTTGAGCTATTTCAATTAAATTTACAACTCTTTGAATGCATCACTCTCAATAACTGAAATCAGTGAAAACAAGTCAAAGACTTTATACAATTAAAGCATGATGTTAGATAATATAAAATGATGTGGGGAAAAAATTAACAATAACAATAATAATAATAATAATAATAATAATAATTACAAAAAAAATCATTATACTGTGCAAAGCTCCTCAGCCAATATGAAGTCTAAACATATAAAAAACGGAAAAATATCTTCTATAAATCAAAGTGGTTGTATTTTGTTCGACCTCTCTTGGCACTTAACATGCATTTAACTACTTTGTTCAGACAATATGACATTTTTACATAGATTTTCTGATGTTTTATACCAGGTTTCATTTACCACATGTCAGATGCTTCGTATTGTTTGTGCTGTTCCTTGTCATGGGGTCAGAGGTCACACTATGAAGTGCCTTTAACCTTTACAACCCATTTAGTACAGTTTTCAGAGTGTCTTTTAAGGCTCTGCACATATTTCCTGTACTTTCTTCTTGTATCTGAAGATAAGAGAATGATTATTGAATAGAAATGTTCATTTCAGCCATGAAAAACAACAAAGATAAAGGTGGAATAAGACCTTTGCACAGAACTGTATGCAAGCACAACAGTTCAGGGTAATATGTAGATCATCATATGTGCAGGCTACACACTATAACGCATCATTGAAGAAGAATCATGCATCTAAGTTAAAAAAAACTACTTACATTAAACACTAAAGATTTAGCGTTCAAGAAGAATAATTCCACTGTTGTGTTCTCCTTCAGGTATGTAATCTTCTCAATATAAAACCTGTGAAGAATTTATTTTATATTACAAAATTTCACATAAATCAGCATTTGTTGGTGCATTTGCAAACTCAAACATTTAACAGTGAAGTAGGATCTGAAAGGTGTTTTATCACTGCCATCTGCTGGTCAGAATCAGCAAAGCAGAAGCGTTGACAAAGCAAAATGCCTCTGAATACCCCAACTTGGTTATTTGTTGACAAATTGAGTGATCCCTGTTATTTACAACGCTACATGTAACGTCCACACTTCAGTATATGTTCAAGCACAAAGTCAAGCTTTTGCAAGAAGAATAAAAGTCACCTCACAAGGAACTTGAGCTCCACAGGACCTGAGGCTTTGGAGAAGTCATGATCAAGGACTTTGCGATCCAGCTGCAGCCAGTTATTCTGGCCACTGAAGAGGAAGAAAATGAGTGAATCATGCACTGGAATGCTGAATCTTTGTTCATAAAGTTGCTTCTCTTCTTAAAGTGAGGTTAATTTGGTTCTGAACTCAAGGTTCTCAACTCAGGCCTTTAATTACAACAAAATGAAACAAAACAGAAAGACCAGCACATTAACATTAAGCCTTAAAAATGCATTTTTGGTGGTACTTACGTGTCATCTATGAAGCAGAGTCCGAAGTATTCTTTCTCCTTCAGGTTAAAATGGGAAGCCACCAAATCCAACAGCTCACGGGACAACAGCTTAGGCTGGAAATTAAAGGTAAAACACAGGAAAATGAAAAAACACAATGGAATAATTAAAAGCTCTTAACTTAAATAAAAATACAGCACTGTGCAAAAGTCTCTGGTCACCTTTAGCTTTGTTCTTTTCACCATTTTAATGAGTTTCACCAGGTTCACATACTTTTTTCTTAGTCTACGTTCAGAAGAAAAACAAGAAACTGCAGGGAATGGGTAAAAATTCAGATATAAATGTATTCTATGGGTATTGTCAGTGTTTAGTGTGACTTCTGTTTGGATTTAAGTACATCTTGATCTCTCTTGGACTCTTGGATATGCTGTTTCCATATTTCCTGTATATTATAGTTCCTAAACTGAAAAGAAATATTTTTTCTTTTGATAATTATTGACAATTCTGATGATTCTGTTGGGTTTCTGTAAATTGGCTTCTGAGTCTGGTTTCCACCAGCTCTATTCTTAGTGTCATGAGATAACTTTGTTATGATTTGGCGCTATATAAATAAATTTTGATTTGATTTGACTTGACAACAAATGACATGAATAATTTAATCATATTAAATCAACAGACATTGGGAGTCCTGTAAGCTGTAGGTGTAATGTGTCCTAATATTGTTGTCCATATAGTGGCTCTTGATACAGAAATGCTTAAAAACCTAAATAAATGAATGTCTGGACCCTCCTCTCATCCACAAACAAGTCAAAATCAGTGTTTTTTGTTTGTTTGTTTGTTTGTTTGTTTTGTTTTTGCCCCTTTTGCCATTTGGTCATGTTAAAAAATAATCATTTGTATTATATTTTAGTCCACAACAGAATGATTTCATGTTTGAAATATCTGTTTCAATTTTTTATTTGTTAACATCTTTAACTATTTTAAAATGTTTTTTTATTTTGAAAAGTACATTCATTCATCTTCTATACCCACTTAATCCTCATCAGGGTCACGGGGGTCGCATGGAGCCTATCCCAGCTGCTTAGGGCGAAGGCGGGGTACACCCTGG
>JAQQZY010000023.1:38193397-38203747 GCA_030068375.1 Ostorhinchus rueppellii | reverse complement strand
TTTTCCTCGATTATATGAATTTTGAGATCGTCTGGAGCCAAAATCGTAATCATGATTAAAATTCGATTAATTGAGCAACCCTAATATGCGTTATTATTTTTTCTGCAAAGTCAAATGGATGTTCACAGATTCTACAATTCCATTTAGCAGATGCTTTTGTCCAAAGCGACGTACAACACAAGCAAGAATTTAGACGTGAAGGGAAAACCCTTAGTAAGCGCAAAAAGTGCTTCAGGTGGGTGGGTTAGAATTTTTAAAAAATCATGCAAAAATTAACCTCTTTTGAATTCTAAACTAACACTAAGTGTGAAAAATGACTGTTTATCACATGAAGTGCAAACTGGGCATTATACGCTCTCAAGGTTAAGAGTTTACATCATCTGCTTCAGAGAAAACAAACTTGGCTGTGAAGGTTGTAAAGAAGTGGAGGCCCTTTAGAACCATCAGCTAAAAGCATTAGAACATTCTCTCACCTGATTTAAATGAGTTGCTTTTATCCTCTCGGTTTGATCTATGTTTCTTGTACTGTTGGATCTGCTTACTGTTAGCTCATCAGTCTGTTGTTTTATTAAATTATTCATAACATAAGGTGGTCTCGCACTGTTAGCTTGTTTAGATATTTATCAGTTTACATGCTTGTTGTCTGGATTGTGTTATGTTGTCCAACAGCTGGTTTCACTGACCTTTTAACTGATGTTCTTCTGCTTCTGTACATGAATAGTATGTGTATATTATAGCAAGTGTTGAGTAGTATAACTGTGGTAACACCAACAGAACAGCAACTGCCCCCATTGGGCTTATGAGGCTACAAGTGATGTTTTTTTAGATTTCATTTCATGTTTTATTTAATCTACACTTTAAGAACCTCTGTTTTTATGACCAAAAACGCTGCTTGCGTGTGGACGAGAGGTTAGCTTCAAGAAAAATACTTATTTTGTAAAACGTCAGTATTAGCATCACTCTGCTCTAAGTATTTTGGGTGGTTTCACACTGATATATACATATGTAGACACGGTGAAATGAATTGTCACTTGAGTCTATTTGCTTATTTATCAAGGAGAATGCAAAGGTTACTGATCAATTTGAAAAATGTACGTGTAAAAAAAAAATTACAAAAGCCTAAAACAAATCTTATACTGTACATACTGATTTTCATTCCTATTTTTCACGCAGCGTCTCCCTCTGTTCTTTGAATCTTAAATGTCGTCCGACATTCACTGGACCTTTAAATTGCAGGTTTTTGCAATTATATAACTGCAAAAGCTGACATTGCGATTCTTTTACTCACGCAGCTCTGTTCAAAATAGGCTTAAAAGTGTATTTTTGTACAGAAACACTGAGATTATACGGTATATCTGTGTTTTGCAGACATGTACCCTGCTGCTGCGTATTTCCTCCAGGTTACTGTTAACACTGAGTCTTTTCCACAGCCCTCTGTCGCTGTCACACAGCTCAGAGTCTGAGCACACCAGCAGGGTTCTTGGATTCGGTCCACGGGGCAGGTGATAATGACTTCCCCCTCTCCTCCTCCTCCTTCTCCAAATCCTCCTCCTCCTCCTCTATGGTGAGCTAAGAGGTAAAGGTGACTGCAGCTGGACGAGTCCTTTATTCTTTCTACAGGGCATGTGAACAGGACTGTGATAGGAAGGATCTGCATCGGTCTGGGTGGGTGTCAGTGTCCAGTATTCTCTCCCAAAAAGAAAAAGGCTCACATAACACTCCATTAATGATGAATGCTAAGCTTCTACGAGGCCTCCATCTCTATTGTCTACCACAGTACACCCACACAATAAATCCAACCAAAACATTTAGTCACTGGGGCAAAGTATGGAAACGCAAGAAATAATCTAGCACCAGGAAATGACTGGAGGGGTGAAAGATTGAGGTAGGGGGTTGTCAGTTTCTGTACATATTCACAGAAGGTTCCATCGTGTCTTTTTATCCCTTCTGGCGTTAAACGTGTGAAAAACTCACATGGGGTTTTAAGCGTTGAGTAGTATTGATCACTATGGATCCAAGGCTGTAGGGTACGTCTACTGGAGGAGCACGGTTGTTTTTTTTTTTTCCAGACTCAAGACCATGTACGGCTCTATTTGTGCCTGAGAGGGTAATAATAGCAGCTTATACCCATTCACCCACCAACCCCTCCCTATTTATACCTTCCACACACTCTCGTTGTCTCAGAGTCTCATGCTGGTCATTAGTATTCGGGCTTTCAAACTGCCTCTCTACATCACCAACTCACGCCTCCCCTGATGTGTGTACATGCATTTAAGAGGAAAATAGGAAGAGCTAAAGAGGGAAATGGATGGATGGATGAATAGATGGAGAGTGGTGCATAAGGAGGATAATTACACTGAGGACCACTCCTCCTCTTCCCTCTAGTCCAAATCCCGCCAGAGCACAGGAAGAGAAAAGGTGAATGAGGGCTTTCGCTTTGTTGTTATTTTCATTTTCTCAGCCTCACAGCAATTACATCCCAGACTGAGGAAGAGGAAGAGGAGGAGGAGGCGGTGAACACAAACACAAACTGGGGGATTGTGCTTTTGGAGTTAACGTACATCTGCCGGTTCGGTGTCAGGTTGTGGGTGAACCCGCTAGAAGGCAGATCCCTGATATATCACATGTACACCTCACCTACCCAGGTTTTACTTTTACCTTCCACATGTTAGAGGCACTTGAAAAAATCCACTTGTTGTGCAAAAGCAACAGAAATAGGTGTGTGAGGAAACAAATCCAGTAGGTTTTGCTTCCTAAAAAACACTCATCACCCTTAAGTAGAGTCCAGCTTTCACATCTAATAGTCAAAATATCCACTGCGAACAGTCGTCAAGAGAGAATTAACAATTTAAGACTAAGAAATATATCTGTGGGGACTTCCAAATCCTCTACATTTCCTCTGCATTGAACATTTCCTAAGTAATTTATCATGATTTATCATATCATATTATTTACTTTAACGGACAGGTAGAGTAGATTTGCACATCATCTGCGAAACAACAAAAGTGGATGTTGTGCTTTCTACAATTGGAACTAAACCCTTCAAATTCAGCTGTTATTAAATCAGAACCGTGAAAACTGAAGAAAAAGTGACATTTTCAGCAAAATATATCAATAATTGAACATAAAAACAACTGTCCCTCCACTGTGACTAATCCAACTCCATGGGTTTTACTGGTGAATCAATGTTGTAGAAGATGACGGTGTTTCCACGGTAACTACGTAGCCTCTGAACTTCCACATGGGTCATATCTGATGACCATGAAAAGATGAAAAACTGTATTTTTCACCAATTATTTACATGTCTTGATAGGATTAGTGGATCAGCAGGTATTAAACATTTAGCTCAGTAGATGCTTTTAGGTCTGAGGGTTCAGTTTACGATAATATCACGTTAGAGATTTTCTTGATATCAACCTATGTGGGAAACTTTTATCCATAGGTATATTTAAGTGCACTTTAGGCAATTTTTGCAGGTCATACATCTTTCATTCACAAAATCAAAGATATAGTTTGATGCTATTGTGAAATACAGTTGCATTATGGGAGTTTACAGACTGATAGACTTTGATAGAATCTTTACTTGCAAGTTTGCCATTAGGATGATACTAAAATATGCTTTTTAGCTGTAAACTAAATTATACAGCTCAGTGTGATAAATCAATTGTACACAAGTGAACTAAACATAAAACACAGGCCTGGACGTTGTTAGGTATTTTGCAGAAATGTTGCTTATTATGACACTAAAACAGGCCTTAAATGGAGAGATATGGAAATGAAACAATGAAATGCAGCACAAATGAGAATGAGGCAGAACTCTGTTTCCCATTGTGTCTTTTCATGTTTTTTTATTATAATATTTGTCCTCATAATGAGTAAATGATGATTTATCATCAGCTTATTGTTTTACCTAATTTGTATCGGCTGTTGTACCAGAAAAAACCATGCCCTGTTAGAGCCGTGATTAATTCAACACTAACGTTCCCTGGGGATGCTCAGCTTTTACTCTGAAGTGCCCTGGTCAATAGTCGCTGATACACACGAGTAACCTATAAATCCATCCATTTGTCAATTATTTTAATAATTCATATGGAGGTTGACCTGAATGTGCGCTCGGAGAGGATGGTGAACACAAATTTGCTGAGCGTCTGTCCTTAAACAAATTGCCGTTTGTCTTAATGCAGTCTCTTATCTAAAACCAGGTCCCAGAGGGAATCAGGTCTCCAGGGTTTACAACTGGTGTCCTCTAGTGCTGCTGCCTTTACCATTTGCTTCAAGTGTTCTCATGAGAAATAACTCCCCCAAGCAAATCTGAACATCATTTGTTCCACTAGAGCGCCACTTAAAAGGATGACATCCCTCAGAAATTCAATGAAAAACAGTAAAATATCTGCTCCAGACTCTTTGCACATGGTCCTCTTGTTTACAACACTCGCATGCAGGATGTTTCACAATGTCTGAGTGTGAAACTGAGGCCCAGACTCTTTGTTTTACTCAGGATGTCCTGTCTGAGAGGACAAAGCAGACGTGAAACAAGGAAAAGAGATGTAATGTAGCGCCTGTACGCCGCTGAGTCAACTGAAACCAATGAGGAAGAGACTCAGAGAGAACTTTACAGTGATTACTTTACAGACGGTGAAGAAAAACACACAAAAACAGTCAAACATAACTGGGACATTTGATGTTTTTACTAAACACCACATCCTCTTTACTCACGTCTCTTTTGGACCTGAATTGATTTCTGCCGCTAAGCCTATAGATTACTGTTGACCCACAAACACATGAACTACAAAATACTGCAGATGACCCTGAATTAGGCCTCCAGCTGTAAACCTATTTACATGGACTGAAGTGTTAATCCACAAAATACATGCGATTCAGATTCTGACAGCAGATGAACACTCCTTCTAAAAATCACCTGTCATTTAAAGGAACTATATGTAACATTTCTAATGTTAAAAGTATCCTTAGTGTTTGGAAATAAAGAGCAGTGAAGCTCTGCCACAGATGCCAATGTATTGGATTGTTGTAAATATGAAGTACATTTATTTCCAAGGATGGGCCAGGGGATTTGTCACCCAATGTCAAGTTGACGATGGGAACCAGAAAGAAACAACCGTCAGAGTCACAAGCCACTTTTACACCAGGATCAAATTTCAGGCCAATCAGAGGCCTCCTTTCAAAAGATACATCAATTGACCAATCAGATGGTGTGTTTCTTGGCAAAATGTAGAACTGGAAGTCAGTTGCCAGTTGTGTACTTGACACAATCTTTCGCTGTATTTTAGTGAAAAAAAGATGGATTTAGTCAAAATTAGGAACTGACAAGGTGAGACACAATTATATAGATATTTAGCATGACTTTGGCCAAGCGGTGCTGGGTTTTTTTGGCCGTGTTTTTGGAAAATTGCCCGTGCAAATTGCGGCTTCAAGGCTCACGACATACAACAATGCATAACAGTGTTGGCAACCCTCCAGAATTGGCTAGTCTTTCTCCGTTACATAAATGTTAGCATGGATAGAGTCTTCCGCCTAAAGTGACATCTGCTCATGGATGTTGGTGCCTCCCCAGTTCAACACATTTCAAGTTGCGTTCATATGTTTATTTACTGTACCCGACCCACGCTCATTTTTAAATTGCTATTGACAACACAAACCAAACAGAAAAAAGAGGTGATTTGTGGTTTTTCTGCGGCTGTTTTCAGTCTAAAAACAAAGCTAAGCTAACGGAGCTATAATGTAAACTATCAGCTGACACAGCACATGAAGATTCTCACCAATTGTCCAAAGAACTGGCTACAAATTTTAGTTTGAAGGAAAAAATTGACATTACCACAATACAGAATATGTGTGGAAACAATGATCTTTATACTTTATTTAGTGGCTGATATAGTCTGTGGATACTTAACCCCTTGACGCCAATTGATGCAAATTTGCATCAACCCTCTCCCCTCCAAAATCCAACCAAAATACTATCCACTTGGAAAACAAAACACAAGTCAAAAGCGTTAAGGGGTTAAACTTGATTTGTTTTTTGGTTGTTTTGATCAAACTAAATGTGTTTTGGTACTAGACTGACCCCTGCTGGTGAGAGTTTGGAATATCAATACTACACAGAACCACTCTGAACCTTTGGGCTTGGATTTGTGTCAAACTCACACACTTTTGTTGCCTCTTTTCTGATGTTAGATGCAAAACAGTATTGATTTGAGGATTACCACCACTCACATGCTGCACCTGAATAAAGAATTTGATCTCTTTTCTTTTCAGAACCAGTTGGGCAGGAACTTGTTATCTCATCGAGGTAGTATGATCTAACATGACAACAGTATCACATGGCCCAACTGACAAACTCATTCTAATCAAGATCTGTGTGTGTGGGGAGTAAAATGCTGATGGACAACTCTGAACACAAAGGTGGGAATGACTATCAAGTCCAGGTCACACTGGCCTGAAACGGACTGGATGAGGCGTTTACTGTTGTTTACCCTGGTTCTCTTTCAGGGATAAGGTTGTTAATGGACACCGTGGCCAAATGACTTGTGTCTGTGCAAAGCCGAGCAGCAGCAGCAGCGGTGGCGGCGGCCGTGGTGTTGGAATATTCTGCGGTGTTAATAGCTTTATTGAATCAGAAGCGCTGACCCCATTAAAACCCAGCTGAACATCCTAGACTAAAGTCAACACAAAGCCCCGCTGCCTTTGCAGTTTGTGCGTCAAAAAGCGAGAGTTTGCATGAGTGTACGAGGTGTGAATTTACAGTCAACCTACACAAACCAGGCCGGGTGCTTTTGTTCTGTATTGTATCACCAACACACCTGGGTTTTCTCATACCAGACACTTAGAGGAAGTGAAACGCACTAAAACAGAACAACATACTGTGCTTCTTTTATTGAGTTATATCGACCTTTATGACTCTGTTTTGACGTCCTGCTCGTATTTTTCAGAGTCAGAGGTGACACAAGACACATACAGGATATCACATGCCGACCTCACATTGTTTGTTTTGTCCAGGGAACAGGATATTCACACAGAGCAGAGCAGCTGACCACAGAAAAGTCCGAAAAGACAGAAAAGACGTGGATTTTAGACCAGTCAGTTTCTAGACATTCCATTCAGTGCATCCCAGGTACCACTAGTGTCCACATGCACTTTATTCCATATATTCTGAATTTTACTTCACGTTCCATGTTTCACGCCATATATATTGACTTTCTTTCCACATATTGTGACTTTCAATAAAATATTTGCTGTTAAATCAACATATTCCCAATTAATTCCTTACATTCCAACATGTACTCCATATATTTTGATCAAAGTGTTGCAGATGGGCCTTCATTCTTTTTATTCTGACTTTAATTCCATTTTTCAACCTTTATTCCATTTTCTGCAGCTTTCTTTCCATGTATAGTGACTTTAATTCCATATATTAAATCTTTCATTCCATATAGTCAGTATTCACTCCATATATTAGATTTTTATTCCATGTATTCCAACTTTTATTCCATATCTTCCTAATTTAATCCATATATTGGCATTTCCCTCCACATATTATGACTTTTATTGCATGTATTTTCACTTTTAATTTATATATTTGCCTTTCATTACATATGTTCCAACTTTTATTCCAAATTTTCTTAATTTAATCCATATACTTGACACTTTGCTCTATATATTATGATGTTTATTGCATATGCTCTCACTTTCAATTCATATTTTTGACTTTCATTACATATATACCAACTTTTATTCAATATTTTCCTAATTTAATCCACGTATTTGATATTTTCCTCTACATATGATGTTTATTGCATATACTCTCACTTTCAATTCATGTATTTGACTTTCATTACATATATTCCCATTTTTATTCCATATATTCTGTCTTTCAAACCTTATATTCTGACTTAAACTCAATATATTTACACTTTTAATCCATATTTCCACATATATTTTTATTTTATTCCATATATATTCCAACTTTCCTCTCTCTGCTACAAATGTAAGAACTAATCCTTCAGTTCTTCTAGTCAAGCAGTGGTGTTGACATGTCAACATCTGAAGAACCAGCTGACACCAGGGAAAGAGCACAGGTGGAAGACATGTAGGATGTGGATCCACTGAAAAACAACTAATTTATCAGGTTCAAATGTTCTCCATGTGCTGACAATACATCTTATAAAGTATGTAAACGCGTTTTATGTGCCAACAAAGAGGAAAGTACGCAAGTAAATGTAGAAAACACAAAAGAAACCGTGTAGCGGAAAGACTTCCAGTTCCAGCGTTATTTTTTCATCCAAACTCAGCGTGAAATGAGTTGAGTATCTGTGATAGAGAGACGTTTCCTACCTTGTGTCTTTTGTTGCGTTCGCTGACGCGTATTGTCTGAGCGCAGCGCGTCTCCACCGGGTTCCACCGGGTCACTCACATAAATCCACCTCTGATTCACAGAAGAACACCGGGTTCGTTCGGAGGGTCCGGAGCCGGTTCAGCAGAGTTCCCTACAGAAAAGTCCACACAGGGAAGTTGGCGTCCATCGTTCGCCGGCTCCTGGTGGGACAGACCGGGACGGATGAATCTCCCTCTGCCGCTGACTGTGCGCGCGGCTCTTGGCCAATGGACGTGCTTCCACTGCTGCGCAAACGCACCAGAGCGCAACGGGTCCGCGTGCACATGTCAGTCTGGACCTCATTTAGCTGAGCATCATGGAGCCAGGCCGCAGAGTTTACTACATCTATTTGGTTCAATAGCCAACATGTACTATTTGGTGCATGAGGATTAGGGCCACTGGAAAAAAAAAAAACAAAACATTAAAGTCCAATATGTATATATTTTTATCATTATTCTGAGAAAGAAGTCAGAATTATAACTTTTTTTTCCCCTCTAAATTGTAACTTTAAACTCAGAATTCTGACTTTTCCCCTCAAAATTCAGACTTTAATCTCAGAATTCTGACTTTTTTCTCATTATAATAAAATATATATGTATTAGACCTTATTATTATTATCATTATTATTTTCTAGTGGCCCTCCTCTTCCATAGGTTTGCCACAAAATGAAAAAAAAAAAGCCTAAATCAAATATACATAATCAATGTTCACTGTTCAAAATTTGCTCAACAACAACCGAACATTATCGTTGTTAAATTTGTACCACTGTCTTATTTAGAAAGAACTGAGTAAAGTTTAAATCCCGAAACGATCCAAACGAGTCTGTGTGAAAAGCATAATGTCTGAACTCTAATTAACCTCAAGCTCTTTGTGTTGTTTTTGATTCTTTGCTGTCTGTTTGCTGTGACATAAATGTTATAATCGTATTCCATCCTGAAATGCTTGTATAGGCAACTTGTTTCTAAATATCATCAATTAAAAAAAAACAAACATCTGTTTGCTCTTCTGTTTCCCTTTATCGTAAACACAGTGTAAGAAGCATTAGAAGTAAACTGTTAACAGTATGTTGGACTATATTTACCTTTTTCATGATTCAGTTTATGGAATTTAATCCCATATATTTTGACTTCCACTCCATACAGTCAGCTTTAGTTCAATAAATTGAACCTTTAATTTCACATATATGACTTTACTTTTATATATTCTGACTTTCACTCTATATATTTCAACCTTTATTCCATTTTTTATACATTTATTCCATATATTCTGACTAATTCCATATAACCTGTCTTTTTTTGAGACACTGTCCAACTTTTATTCCATATTTTGCATTTTACCTCTATATTACAACTTTCAGTCCATATATTTTGACTTAAACTCTATTAATGTTGAGTTTCTGTTTCTGTTTTTCATTGTTATTCCACATATCCTCACGTTCAGTCCGTATATTTGGCAATCTCTCTATGTTTTCTAACTTTTTTCAATATTTTCCGACTTTTAGTCCACGTTATGACATTTTTTTCCACTTTTACTCCATAGTTAGTCTTTTGTCCCCCAGCTTTCTTTCCATGTAGTCCAACAGTTATGCACATCATCTGATATCATTTCACATATTCCATATTCAGTGTATATATTTGACTTTCAGTCCATATGATATGATTTAAACTCCATTAAGGTTGAGTTTCTGTCCATATTTCCCCATTTGTATTCCACATATCCTGACTTTTCATTCATATATTTCCCAATTATTCCGTATTTTCTGAATGTTATTGCACATATCCTGACTTCTTTTTCAATTTTATCCCATATGGTAAGACTTTTGTCCCATATATTAGAGTTTTACTTATTTATTCCAAATTCAATCCATGTTTTGTGACTTTCTTTATTTCTATCTATCTATCTATCTGTCTGTCTATCTATCTATCTATCTATCTATCTATCTATCTATCTATCTATCTATCTAT
>JAQQZY010000023.1:38135421-38147456 GCA_030068375.1 Ostorhinchus rueppellii | reverse complement strand
TCAGAGACAGCAAGGAAAGAACAGAGCAGACTTAAAGAAACACCAACCCATTTACCAGAAGACAGAACCCAGTACCAAGAGACATACATGACAGGAACAGTATAATACTTGCCTCTGGGGTTGGAACAGAAGGATAAATTTCCACCAGTTACCACTTGTTGAACCCCTGAGGACCAGATTAGTTTGACTGTCCACTAATGTTACCTGGCATTGTCCATTCCATCATTTTTTGCAGTAATTTCCATGCATGTGTAATCCACTAATGAGAACTCGAGTTTTCATCACCATTTAGGTGCAGAGGGGGATCAGAAATGAGAATAGCACCGGCAGAACTTAACAGTAAGGAAAAAAATGTTGTCATTGTAAAAGAACCACTTTTATTTGTTCAGCACAAAGGTCGATTTGTACAAGCAGAAAATAGTCCAAAGACAAGATTTCTCTTGCTGCATATTTACTGCTGCAGCAAGCTTTTTTGATTTTTCTCAAATCAATTTGTGCTGCTTTTAATCTAATAAAACCACAACCCACAACCAACCTCATGAAGACTGAATAAAAGTCAGATGTGCGTGCAGATGCAACTGTGTGCCTACTATTGGCAAGTTTCATAGAATACAAGACAATGGGAAAAAGAAAAGGAAAACGCATAGTTTAGCTGTAAAGTCAGATTAGACTTTTTCATAAGGGTGTATTTTTTTGTGGAATTGATTGAACATAAGTATTTTTGCATATAGTGAATGTTTCGTGTTGAAAAGGCAAGTGATTTTTTTTTTATTTATTTATTTATTTATTTTTTTTAAATGTTTTTTTTGTGGGGGGGTGTCAAATTTTAGATTTTTCTGAGTTTTCACACTATGAATAAAAGCCTTAACTAGTCACATTCTGCAGAACAAATCCTGGGGCACTGCTAGTAAATGTGGGCCCCCTGAAAGCTAAACGTTGTGGGCCCTTGCTACAAGAAAGCGTCTGTTGGAGCGGAGGGGTGCAGTGGGGGAGTATATGTGGAGGTGCGTTCCGTAACTAGCGGAAACAGACTCCTGGTGTCTATTCTGTTGTATGCCGCACCTTCTAACCCTTTATGGCGCTCCAGGTCACATCACAATAAAAAAAATTATAATCAAAATGTAAAGACACTGAAAGATTCAATGGTGAGGCATTACCAAACAACTAGGACCAGGTTAGGTAACATTAGCGCAGTATGAATTAAATACAGGAGAATCTGTGTTTGCCCCAGTATATAAACAACTCGTACATTACTTTAGACTCGTACATGCTTTATACAATTCTCAAAATATTGTTTATCCATATATTTTTCTGAAGAAAAGACTGGAATGAATTTATTCAGGCCTCTTACTAGTGTTGGAATCATCAGAAATTGGTATCAGAGCTGGTTTGAGTAATTTTAATGTATTTCACCTTTTTATGTAATTTATTTGTCAAGGCCTTTAGAGCTGCAAACACACTGGTAAATTCACATCACATTACACCACACGCTACAATTTTCTCTGCTTTAAGACAAATAGAAGTAGCTGAGAGTTACATCCATATTGCATTTGACAGAATCTCATCAGTGATTGGTAGTGACAGCTGTCAATCACATATTTATCTACCTACTCATTTAAGAACACCTGTGATAAGCCTAAACATGGATATTTTTTTTTACAAAACACTCTCATTTTCAAATTTAACAAGAGTAAATGCATGCATTTTATAACACTGTGAATTACATTATACTAGAAAACTAATGTGCCTGTTAGCATATCCTTGCTACTTTAGCGTATGTTAGTATTCATTCAGTACAGTGAAACCTTACAGTACAAATTTAATTTGTTTCATGATTGTGCTTGTTTGCAATTGACTCATTTTATGAATTATTTTTCTGCACTGAAATGAATTGAAATGTAATGAGTCTGTTCCAGTCCCAAAAAACATAAAAAAAAATCCTTTTTAAAGGTTTTTTTTTTTTTTTAAAACAGAAAAAGCACAGTTTAAAAGAAAGTAACAATTATAAAAAGAAATATTGTGGTTTTATTAACTTATTTACCTTTAAGATGAGACGATCTGTAGATGAGGAAGACAGCAGAGGAGGAAGATTATTCTCTGGATGGAGAATCTCCTTCAGTAAAATGTCAAGTAGAAGAATATCTGCCCTTTTCTCTCTCTTAACTTAATTGTGATTTGTGGGTTGTTTCATTGAAAACTATCCACAGAAATCTACTTTGTTCTGGTGTTTAAAATGTTGTGAATATGTACCAGACCAGTGTCATTAAATAAAGCAGCTGCACAACTAAACTAAATCAGAAACCTCTGTCCACTTTGACACTACTTCTTTTAATTTCCGGGTAGAGATCACTTCCTCCACTACACTGTCCTCATTTGGGAGTTTCCTAATCTCCTCCTTGATCTGAAGACTGGTACTCCTAAACATGAAGTGAGCTGTGGAGGCTGCACCTGTTGGTGGAACACCTGCTCCTACTGCCCATTTACACTTATTTTCAAGAGCTGCGACTCGTAAAGTTTATTGTACTACGGTGCACTCATACTGTGAGGTTCCACTGCACTGGGTTAGCCTATAATCTATTCATTAGCATCCATACACACACCGTAGGTTGTCCTAAAAGATACATCAGGAGGCATCCTAACCATCCTCCTGATGACCAGTCTCCTCCCCCTACCTCTAAGGGACAGCCCACTCACCATGTTGAGGAAACAAATTTTTGCCACTTATATCTGCAATCTTGTTCGTTTGGTTGATACCCATGTAGACTGACTGGTAAATCTTCAGCCACTGGCTCCTTCTTCACCACAACAGACCAGTACAACATCTATACAACTGCTGACGCCACTCTGATCTGCCTGTTGATCTCCCGCTCCATCCCCATAAGAACCATGGCCTCAGTCTCAAAGGAGACATCAAAGTTGGATGAAGTCACAGGGACCAACATCCACAAAGAGCCCCGATGAAGTCCTGAGGTCACTGAGCCAGACTCCCTCCACCCCCTCGGCTGAATCTAGAAATTAAATCCATAAATACAATCCATAAAAGTTGAGACCCAGCTGGAGCTGAAAGCCAGCCCTGGAGGAGTCTCACAGCTGCAGGGACGAGTCTGACTTACAACTGGAAACATGAACCAAGCTGTGGGTGTGAAGGGTCCAAACAGCCTGTAGCAGTTAATTATGTGTCTGTACATAATGTGAAGTTTAAAGCTGTGTAGCATCAATGGAATGTGTTAACATTTGTCAAGCAGTTGAATTGACATGGTGTTTAACATATCAGCGTAGCTTTGTGGTCATGGTTTCAACAGTAGCTTGGTTTTTTTTATCTCACTTTCTGCACCTGTCGCATGCAAACCAATGAAATAACACTTAAACTTATTATAGAATAAAACTGTACATCGTAGTTTCATAGCATATACTTTAAATGTGTAGCTCTTCACCTTACATCCTTGATGAGCTCTCCAGTTGAATACCAACTGTTCACTTGACTATTAACTTGTTCTGTCTTTGATGTGTTTTGAAAGTAGCTCCAGTTTGACAGTCTCCTTAAATGTTAATGCACTGTAAATGTTTAGCATCCTCTTTGACAAAATGCCCTCCAGTGTGGCTGGTTGCCAGGGAAGTGAGAAACAGACTCGAGTTAGTCGAGAGACATGAATGGATCCGTTTCTTTTCAGGGGTCAAGGAGTGACGACTATCTTTCGAAATGTTATTGGTCCTCAAGGCGTTAGGTCTAAAACATAGTCCCATGTGCTCTCCTTGAGAAGGTAATAAACCACAGTTTCACAAAGAGACTATGAATAAAGTGAGAGCTCGGTTTGCTGTGGGGATAAATGAAATACACCCTTTGTTAAGTGTGCTCTCAACCCAAAGGTCTGGCTGAAGGAAAAGGCCACACTGCAGAGGGAAGACAAAGAAACACTCTACTATGAGTTTACAAAGAATGCTTTCTCTGTTTTATCTTGTAAGGCCTTGTCCAGCCACAGGGCACTTCCCCTGTGTTTGCGTTCACCTCTATGCCTCCTAGTGAGTTTCCAATAATGCAGTCAAAGACGTGATACTCAGTAAGTCTGGTTGTACACGAGATGCTGTGGCTGGCATTTTCGATAATTAAGTGCAGGACTGATGTAGCTGCATCACACGTGAAGACTCTGAGCTACTTGATTCCCCAAATAAATGTCCGATTCTAGGAATTGCCCAGTGTAACAATATGAACATGAAGCATGAAATAAGCTCAGTCTTTGGTTTGTATCACCAGATTCATTTATCAAAAATATTAAAACATAAGCTTAACCCTTTATAGTTCACTCATGGAAATACTCTGAAGTTCAAAATGTCAACCTATGTGTGTTTTTGGAGGACCTAGCAAGACTTTTATTTTTATGACAATTTTCACTTTCTTTATTGGTATGTAGAAATCAATCAATCAATGAAGTTACCATATCTGGTTCCTTACCCATAAATTGCAAGGGGGAAAAAAAAAAATCTATATATCCAAGAAGTAAATATAAAAAATTACAAGAAAAACACATGTAATGTGAAAGGAACGGGTATTTTAGAATATTAGAACATGACTTTTATCATATTAGACCAGCATAAGTGCTGATCCAGACACCTGTCAACATCCACATGGTCCCTTTGAACATTATTCGCTACAGTCACGGAAAAAATGATTAGACCATCAAAAGTCATCAACAATGGTTATGCAATCCAGTACCAACTCCTGTGTGTATCATGTGACTAAAACAGACAGAAAAGAAAACATGGAATGTCTAAAAGCACAGTTTTTGTCAGTACAATGCCATAGATTATAAGAACTGAGGTGTTTTCGGTTTTTATCAAGAAAACATGTTAAATGGATAGATGTGAGCTCTGAAATTAAACTACCATGAGCTATTTTTGTTGCTATCATTATATTTGTCCAAACAAATGTACTTTTAGTTGTACCAGGCATTAAAATGAAAAAGAAATTGAAGAAAAGATAGGTGGTCTAATCATTTTTTCTGCGACCGTACATAAGTACCATTACTTCATGGTACCCAACAAAGCAAGCCCACCCACTACTGTTCATGCACAGGTGGACCTTACAGACCCTGCAGACCACATTGGACCTGAGATTGTTGCCCCACTGTAACTGTTACTGTCACTCTCTTGTAATATGTGCAGAAATGACCAAAAAGAGTCGATAAAGGGTTAAATACTAAAAAAAAAAAAAAAAAATTCCATTACTGTAAATAATCAATACTTGAGCATTTCCAAAAGCAAAACATTTATGTGAAGAGCTGATTCGAGCTGCATATTTAATAGTTAAAACACAAAGCCCAAATTGGAAAAGAATTTAGTGTGACATTGATGTTATCTAACTGAGGAGCACTAATAAAAGCCTGAAAACTATTATGTGGGTGATGTAAGACAGATTATCCAACACAAGACATGTAACAGTTAACACTGAGTTCAAACTCCTTATTAACATTTACACCATATATAGTCTAAACAACGGTTGATCAGCTTCACATCGATCAGTTACTGCTTGAAGAAAATAAAAAAAAAAAACAAGTAGTAATAATTATAATAATAATAATAATAAAAAACCCAATAAGTGGTGCCAGGCACAACAAACCCTGCCCCTTGCATGTAACGTAGCTTATTTTGACATCCATCCAGCTGATGTCATCATGTGCGTGTGGTGATGTCAGCATATCAATTCCCTCTATATATGTGCCAAGCTAGAAGTAAATTAAAAGAAAATTGATGTATTTATAGACGTATGAAATTTCACCCATTATAAGTAAATTGGAGGAAAAAAAAGATTTAAAAAATTTATTAAAAATTTTAACTTTGACCTACTTTTCCCAAAATGCAATCACATCTATTCTGAGTAAAGTGTTAACAAACAAACAAACCGAACAAAAGACAATAACCCTTACCTCCCCTTCAGGGGACGGGGCAATAAATCGGTTTAAGGCTTTAGCTGCAGCACAAAGATACAGGAGGAACAAGTAGATTAGTCTGACCGTCTCCAAGGTTCTTGTTTACGAGTTGCACAATACTGTTTTTATCCAACTGAGCTAAGAGGAACAAAAATGTCACTGTCAAACATATATTAAAGCTTTAGCAATGATTATCTGACCAAAGATACAGGATTCCAGTCTCATAGTGAGATCACATCACATCCACATCACATCAGATCTCATCTCAAGACCTAATCGCCTAAAGAGTAACTTTTCAGTGAGATATAAGAACTTATTTTTAGACAACAGATCTTGAAAATATTTTTTCAAAAAATCTGACTGAGATCATTTTCACTTGTTCCATTGGCAGATTTTTTTGCTTATTTGAAGCAAAAAATGTGAAAATTATGTTGGTAAGGTTTCTTTAAATGAGATTTCCAATCTCTATTGTCTAAAAATAAGTTCTTACATCTAACTCAATGGTTACTCTTTAGGTTATTATGTCTTAAAGTGCGATGAGATATTTTGACTAAAAATGAGAAAAACACCCTTCTTAACGTTCAGATTTTTTCCAGTGTAGTAAAACTGAAAACATGTCCAAACTTCTATTTCTTGTTCACTTGTTGGTTGTATTAATGAACACGAGAGGCTGAATGGGACAGAAAGAACAGTCGACAACCTGGAGGGGGTGGGGTCATGTGCATTTAAAGGGCCAGCGCTCCAAACCACCTTTCCTGTGTCATTACTCAGAAATAGGGTTGAGGATGGACCTGTGGAGTTGAATTACTGAAGACCCAAGCAGGGCATTTACAGTTCATGTAGACCACAGGGAAATGTTTGAAAATGCATAATTCCATTTAAAAAAAAAAAAGAAAGAAAAGAAAAATATCACTTCTATAAACCCCTTGAATTAAATCCTCAAGCCCACACTTTAGCCTGAAGAAACATTACAGTATTTTCATCACTGTCCAGATACTTTTGGATCTGACTATAGTGACTTTGCTGATGTTACTTGTGGCTGTTTAGATGGAAAATACAGTGAGTAAAACTTTTCAACCATGGCCTCTTCTGTAAACATGGTCACATCAGTTGGATTTTCACTGGAAATGGCACTTAAAAAAAGACAAATTACAGTGTTTGTTATTGTTTTGATTGAAAGATCCCTCAGAGCAGAAATTAATGTGTATTTAACACTGCATTTTTTCCTCATACAAGATTAATTGATTCATTTACTTGGCGGTAAAAGCAGGAATCTAGTAGCTGCTTTCACTGTGTAATTCTAAACACTTGATAGCGTTCAGAGATTTCAGCGGTCTCGTGCTGATCTTGCGCGTCTCTGCCTTGGTGTGATTTGATGTATTGGATAAAACTTAAGTGTATCTGGTTGTCAAATCAGGCGAGTGGAGCATGTAAACAACATATCTGTCACTCATACTGTAGAACAGGGGGGTCAAACATGTGGTTTGACACCAAAGGGTCCAATCCAGCCCGTGAGATGAATTTGTCAAATGCAAAAATTACACTAAAGATATTAACAATCAAGGATCTTAAAATCATTTTAGTTTAGAGGCCACATTTAGACTAATTCAATATTGAGTGGAATGTACAAGTAAAATAACATAACCTATAAATAACAACTTCAAATGTTCCTTTTTGTTTTAGTGTGGGAAAAGTAAAATTACACAATGAAAATGTTTATTCACATTTTTGTGGAAAGCTAGTTTGTAACTAAAGAGTCATGAATAACCTAAAAACAAGTGGAATTTTAACAATATTCTACCTGTTACTAAATATTTTATAGATTTCACTGTGATCTGTAAGTTGTAATGCACATGTGTAAATCAAAAGCTGAGGGATGATATAAGTAAAACTTCATTTTACTGTTTTGCACTAAAACAAAGAGAAAAAAAAAAGTTTTTATTTATAGGTCATTACGCTCGCTGGTTTTTACTGGTCCGACCCACTTTATATCATATAGAGCTGAGTGTGGCCCTTGAACCAAAATGAGTTTGACACCCCTGCTGTAGAAGATCTGACCAGACTGAACATAAAACCCATATTAGGACCTAAACGGCACTTTATTGCACTGCTGCCGAGCCATTCACTGACTCTGACACAAGCCTCTTTGCACTTTGTTTTGCTGCTCTGTACTGTACTTCAGTGTGTATGTTTAGGTTAGGGCTGTAGATAGTTGTAGTATTCTATGTTTTAAGCTAAATTTTAGATGTTTATTTTACTTTATCTTTTAATTATTGTCTTACTTAGCTTGGTTTTTGTATATTTTAACATTCACTATTTCTTGGTTATTTATTATGATGGCTAATATGGGTCTTTGGTATCTAGTTTTATTCTTTCTCTGAATAAAATGACGACAAACTTCCTTGAATCCTACTTATGATAGATAATGGGAACAGTATTAAACACAGAAATGGCAAAATTCCTATGAATAACGTGCTTTTTCTTACCGCTATGAATATCTTTATATTTGGACTATTACCCTATAGTTTTGCCTCAGGGGCTCTTTCAGGATACCATAGAATATCAACACATTAACAAATGTGAAGCTAATCAGAACTCGAAGCAACATCGACTGCATCTAGGAGTTGATCTCAATTGTATTGTTTTAAAAAGACCACAAACATTTCTAATTTCACCACAATTAAAAGTTAAATTTAGTCAGTGTCTAAAAATCCTAAAAAAAAAAATGGGTGTGGTTTTTTAACACACCATACATTTGGGTTTTCATATGGCGAGTTTGTAGCTTAACAGTGGTGCCAACTGTGTTTCTGTTCCTCAGAACAAATAATGTTTTATACTAGATGAGCAGAACTAAAGATTAAACGTTAGTTGGCCTTAAGGAAGCTCCAGTTCGCAGACTACCGGCCAACCAGCAGAAAGACCTCTTTGTGAGATGGAGATGGTGACGTCAAATGGGCCGTATAAAGACATAAATTCATACTTTAGCTGGAAAAACAGAGGTGGGAGGATGAGCCCTCCTTGTTTCTTAACTTGCATAACTAATGAGCCTTGAGCCCTGGATAAATTCAACAGAACTAGTTACTGGTCTCAGATTTGCACAAGCTAGTATTCCATCCATACTGCAAGCTAACAAGATAAAGGGATTATATACTGTATATCCATAGGGTTTTTTTATCTGTTACAACTTAAAACATGTTGGAGATGCTTGAATACAGCCATTATCAGGTGAGCATCATTAATACTCTATACATTCTATTTCATTTTATTTTATTATTTATACCTTTTTTAATATATGAACCAACATTTCAGCTTCTTATATGTTATGGAAACTGGCTGCGTGAACTGATTATGGTATTAGAAATGCACAATGCAAGCACTTCTCCGTAGTCTTCTGTGTATAATATCAGCTTTTGTTGGTGTGAATATAATGTTTTTGCTCCTGTGAATTAATTTAGATTTTTAATATAAAGAGAAAAACCTTGACATTTCGGCAGCTCAGCATAGAAATTCAGAATACGTGTTCCAAAGTGCGCCTGCAATCCTACTTTTAAACTGTGTTTTCAGGTCCAGTGGTAGAGATAATTGTTTAGTTTCTTATTGTGATCTTATTTGTCGAATTAAAATGGAAATTCTTTGAGGGAAAAAAAACTCTGGAACGTTGCTTTTTTTTTTTTAATAGTAGTTGATGGAAGTCACAGTCTTGCTGCTGGTTTTTAAAGATGTCAATTGCAATCATCTGTTTTATTCAACAAAATACAAGCAGATATTTGTATGCTTCCATCCATCCTCATCCATACTGATTGTTTTTCTTTTTACCGTATTTGTTTGAGATATTTCATTTTGAAGTGCAGATGAGCAGCCTGTATAAACATTTTGTGTTTTATGTCCTGCTCATGAAGGTGCAGTCCCACCTGGAGAACCCGTCTAAGTACCACCTCCAGCAGGCTCAGAGGCAGCAGGTGAGGCAGTACCTGTCCACCACATTGAGCGGTAAAGCCGGCAGCCAGTGCCCGAGCCAGCCGCCCGAACACGGCATGCCACCCGGGCCCGGCAGCAGCGCCCCCAACAGCCCCATGGCCCTGCTCACCCTCAGCTCCAACTGCGAGAAAGAGGTACCACTGGGGTTCCTACTGGGCTCAACTCCACCTGATATGTGTTACTGTAGTAAAATCAAATGTGGCTTTGTCTTCTGCAGATGGATGATGTCATCGATGACATTATCAGCTTAGAGTCCAGCTACAATGATGACGTTCTTGGACTTATGGACCCGGGACTCCAAATGAACAACCCGGTAATCCAAGTCTTGAAAAGTGCTAAATTCCTGATGCTAGTTCTACTATTTTTCATGCATTATTGTTCATAGTTCATGGATTATTTTATTCTCCTTCATACCCTGTAGCTCCCCGTTTCTGGAAATCTTCTCGACGTATACGGCAACCAAGGACTATCCCTACCAGGCCTCGCCATCAGCAACTCCTGCCCACCGAACCTCAAAAGGGAATATACAGGTAAATGACTAAGAATTGCTTTTCACCTCAAATGATCAACATTTACATATATTTTTACTATTGTACATTGTAAAATGTTGGCTGATATTAGTTACTGCTGTGAGTTACGACTATGAAATCACTTAACAGTCCATGCAGTACACTTTTCTGTGACTAATACCATAAATTGTAAACGCTCATTGCAATGTAATAAGATTAAAAATACACACTAGACATGTAGAATTCACATGCACATGCAGATAAAAACACATGCACATGCAGAAAACCCCCCCACACATTTTTAATTGGATGTCTTCAATGAAATGTACATAGATATTGTGTGCAATTTAGATATGCACAAGATACTATGAAGTCAATCATTTGCCAAATAATTGCTCCAGCTCCTGACATGAAGCAAGTACTGGACAAGTCTGGATCCTGTGGCCAGTATGAAAACTATCAAAGGCCAGAGGGCTTTCCAGTAGGTAAGCAAAGTACAGTAGGTAACTGTCCAAACATGACGTATTTTGTGTATATGACTAAAATTGCACACAATATCATTCAGTATGTAACATGATGATGTAAGTTTGTAGAAAAGGTCTCAGATTAACTGTATGTGAAGTTGTGATATGTAATTCCATTCATTCTGTAGACTAAAAGCCTTATAAGTCTGTTGATTCAATTTGTGTCGAGATTCTCATGGTGTTGATAGTCGCTTCTTTTGTCTTCACAGAGGCTGAGGTTCGAGCTCTTGCTAAAGAGCGACAGAAAAAAGACAACCACAATTTAAGTGAGTCTGTTTTTATGATTCTACTGATGCTTTAGGAAACGTGAAATGACTATTATATTTGTCTTTCTGCTGTGGGCATAGTCAGAGAACTATCTGTTGCATCGTTTTAGTCAGAAATTGGAGGATGTTTCTGCTTTTCTTGAGTTTTCTTTCTTCGCCCTAAAACCCTGTGTGATTAATTCCAGTTGAACGAAGGCGGAGGTTTAATATCAACGATCGCATCAAGGAGCTGGGAACCTTAATACCAAAATCTAATGACCCGTGAGTGTTTTGTGTAAATTCTCATCAAAGGGCCCATTCATTCCTTCATCATCCACTTTGTTTTTAACATTTTCCTGTTCACACACATCCAAAGGCCATTAAAGTGTAATGAGTTGATGGGCCGTAGAGAATCCTGTGCTGTTCTGGTCATCTGGTCAGCTGACCCTGACTGTAGCGCTTTGTCTGTTGTGAATCCCAGAGACATGCGCTGGAATAAGGGCACCATTCTGAAAGCCTCGGTGGACTACATCCGGAAACTACAGCGCGAGCAGCAGAGGGCGAAGGAGCTGGAGTGTAGACAGAGGAAGCTGGAACACGCCAACCGCCACCTGATGCTTCGTATACAGGTGGGTAACTCGGAGAAAGTGAAGAATCAACTTACCAGCAGTTTACTGTTTACGTTAACTATTAAAACACACTTTTAGGTGATGTTGTCACCGCGAAATGTTGAATTTTTAATTTTACTGTTTTTAAGTATTTATACATGATGTTTTGCGTATTACTTTGATTGTGTTGCCCTTGTTTTAGTATCCTTGTTTATATCTTGCATCCTGCTGTTGTGCCCTTTTTACT
>JAQQZY010000023.1:38122702-38134133 GCA_030068375.1 Ostorhinchus rueppellii | reverse complement strand
GTATTACTTTGATTGTGTTGCCCTTGTTTTAGTATCCTTGTTTATATCTTGCATCCTGCTGTTGTGCCCTTTTTACTTTGTATGTAAAGCACTTTGTAAACCCAGTTTTTAAAGGTGCTATAAAACTTATTATTATTATTATTATTATTATTATTATTACTGGTAACACTTGAAACTACTCAGGTACAGATATTCACCATTAGGTTCAGCTTATTAACCCTTAAAGACCTTAAACTACATTATTTTTTCTCTACATTTCACCTTCCTTAAGTGTTTTCTCACAATTTACTACAATATTATCCTCTGCATTTTGCATTTTTCAGTGTAAATGAGATATTTTCTTGATTATTAATTCACTGATCATGTTGTGATTCACAAAAGCTTGGAGTGAACCCAAAGGTTATTACATCAAAACTGAGAAAACTGAAGAAAATGGGACTTTGAGGAAAATGTGTTAACTGTATATAAAACAAGTGACTCCATCCACTGTCATTGATCCAACTTCATGGGTTTTACTGGTGAATCAATGTTGTAGAAGATGACAGTGTTTCCACGGTAACTACAGAACCTCTGAACGTCCAAATGGGTCATATCTGATGACCATGAAAAGATGACAAAGACAATGATGATGACGAAGACAACGATGAGGAGCACAACAAGGACAATGATGACGAAGATGGTGGAGGTGAAGCTCAAGATAAAGACGATGAAAACGATGCTGGACACAGTGCCTACACAATAGCTCATGCCCTATTGGCTGAGAAGATAAAAATGTTTTCTCATCTCATTTTGTCATTTTGTGTATTTTTCTGTAGGAGTTGGAGATCCAGGCCCGGGCTCATGGTATCACAGTGGTGTCCTCTCCGTCTGTCTGTGCATCAGAGCTCATGGCCAGAGCCATAAAACAGGAGCCCGTACTCGGCGACTGCCCCTCAGATCTGTACCAACACTCGTCTCCGCCTGACATGTCCCCGCCCACCACGCTGGACCTCAACAACGGCACCATCACCTTTGACCAGATGCCTGCAGACGGGGACCCCAGCCCCTACAGAACCTCCAGGACCTGTAAAATGAAGGACTTGGTAAGGGACAACACCATGTCGCCCATTTCCCCAAGTGACCCCCTGCTGTCCTCGATGTCCCCTGATGGATCCAATCACGGCGGCAGCCACCACAGTTCCAGCTCCAGTATGGAAGACAAGGAGCAGAGCTGTTAGCAGTGTTCGATGCCCTGAACCAGTGACACTCGATGTGTAGCAGCCCATCACCCAGGCATCTACTGTTGTAAAGTGACTTGAAAAAAGCCAAATAATCAGGTGGATGTTGGAAGTGGAGTGACAGAACGCCACTCTTCTGGTCAGTTTGAGATACATCTGAATTATTCAGAAAAGGAATAGAAGTAATTTGCATCCTCCCCAGTGTTGGGTTAAAATCCCATTTACTCCAGTGCACTGAATGCAGTTTTCACCCCTTGATCTGAGTTAAATCACCTGTTAAAGAAATAAGATTATATTATCATGATACTTTATTTATTTTATTCACTGCAAGCTTGTTTTGTTTGAGATTTATATCAGTACTAAAGAGAACATTTCTTGGAGTAATCATTCAAAGCAGAAAAAATTTACATATGATTTAATACAATCACAAATTTGTACACCAAAGATAAAGAAAACAGTTAGGATAAAGGAAATGTAAGTCGGCAGCATTGGCTAAATTAACTCTGATCTTTTGCAGGAATATTTGTGATGCGCAACTGGTACCATATGAAACATTTGAATGATATATTGTATATCAGACCTTTTCTATAAGTTTATTGCTGTGATTATTACACTATCATGTATATAAACTTAATTTTAGAATGTTGTAAAATAATGGTGAAATGTGTTGTATATTAAAGATATATCACATATGTGCATTTCTTTATGACAAGATATTGTAATATCCACTTATCTGTGGTCAGTCAGATATATAATGTATAGATTTATCTATGATTTTGGCTGCAGACGGTATACTGCTGCACTGCAAAATGTCAACCTTCACAGATTATTTCTTTTTGGCTCAAATGTTGCAGTTGCAGCAGCATCCTCATCTATATGCAGCATGTTTTTAAATGATGGTTGGGCATAAACATGTAAAAGACATAACTGTGAGACTTCCACTGATCTTTGAAAGTTCTACTATTGTTCTACTATACCAGCCTTTCCCAAACTTTGGATCGGGAGCAAAATGGGTCACGGAATTTTTTTTTTTTTTTTTTTTTTATTTGAATCACCAAATGTCAAACCTGTATGAAAGACAGAGAAAGGGCCTCAAAACATAACAAAATAAAATCATCAAAAGATGAAAATGACATAAAATATCTAAAGTATGTAAAGAAACTTGACAACAATGATGCAACAAAGAATATATAACTAGATTGAAAACATGAAAAAAAAATGTATACAAGAGAAAAACATTACACACGAAAAACAAGACAATGGATAAAAGAAACTTTCTGTACTACTGAACTACTACTGTTGTAGAATTACTGCATCATGCTGTGTGAATATAAATAAACTGATAACACTGTGATTGACCCTCCTGTTAAATAAAACGGTAAATCCAATGAAATCATTGTAATGCACACTGAGGTTATTTCTTTATACAGTTCAAATCATTTCCAAGTAGTGTAAAAATATTGCTTTGTTATATATCTGAACTCCATGTTCCACCATATAAATTCTATCCAGACACTAAACACCAAATCTGGAAATGTACATTATGGCATATGTCATATCTGTACATTTGACTGAACTAAATATTATTTATAAAACACTTTAAAGACAACCACAGCTGAAACAAAGTGCTGTGTCAGTAATAATATAAAACAAATAAAACACTAAAAAGAAGAATAAATAAATGAAGAGCACAGTCTCAAAAGCTTTTAATAGGTTTTAACCTGCTTAGCTCTGGCCCTTTGTTTCCAGTGGGAATCATTTTAGTGTGACACAAACCGTTAACTAGCAGATAGCAGGAGCCTCATTCACCTAAAATAAAGTTATGACCAGAAAACAGAAAAGGTAAGTCAAAATTAACAGTCATTGTGTCATACCTTTATTTTTGCTCTTGTTTGTCTCATTCAATTAGTTTTATCGGTAGAGATATAATTCTTGTACTGTTGGATGTACTTCGTGTTAGCTTAACGCAGCTAAATTTGTCATTTGTCATTTGTCTGTTTTATTAGATTAGTGACGACATACACCTGTGTCAGAGTGTTAGCTGGGACGTGATATCTGCCCATTTACGTGCTTATTGTTTGAGTTGTGTTATGTCTGACAATTGGTTTTGTACTTAATTAATCTGGTATTTTTGGCATTAGTTTTAGGTATTAGTACTTCATATACTATTAGCACAAACACTATGAACTACTTTTACGATATAGTTTTGGTGTAATCCTATTACAAAATCCCTTCCAGGCTTAAGTGTTTTCGTCTAAAATAGTGTAAAAGACTAATTTCAATGATGGTGGAAAAATTTATTTTATCCAAGTACCTCGTGAATCTGGTATAGTTTTTAGTACTTCATATACTATTAGCAAAAACACTACAAACTAATTTTACTGTGTACTTTTGGAGTAATAATACTTCAAAATTGCCTCCAGGCTTAAGTGTTTTCCTCTAAAATAGTGTAAAAGACTAAATTCAATGATGGATAAAATACACTTTTCCTATATCTACATGATGAATCTAGTGTATTTGGAAGTATGATTATTCCAAAAGTACCCAGTAAAATTAGTTCATAGTGTTTGTGCTAATAGTATATGAAGTACTAATACCAAAAATACCAGATTCGTGAAGTACAAAAGCAGTTGTCAGACATCGGAACACAACTCAAACTACAAACACGTAAATGGGCAGATATCACAACCAAGCTAACACTCTGACACAGGTGTATGTCATAGTATTTTTGCTAATAATATATTAGTACTAATACCAAAAATACCAAGTTTCTTGAAAAAAAAAAAAAAAATCATCACTGGTGGGACCTCTGTGTGGAGTTTACATGTTCTCCCTATGTCTGAATGGGTTTTCTCCGGGTACTCCGGCTTCCTCCCACAGTCCAAAGACATGCACTGATAGGTTAATTGGTTAATCTCAATTGCCCATAGGTGTGAATGTGAGAGTGATTGTTTGTCTATTCGTCAGCCCTGTGATGAACTGGCGACTTGTCCAGGGTGTACCCGGCCTTCTGGGAAAGGCTCCATGTGACCCTAGTGAGGATAAAATGGATAGAAGATGGATGAATGTACAGAAGAGAAAGTGCAACAAAAGTATCGATCTCAACATGATAGTATTGATCCAATCCAATACACACCTTGGCATCGATACTAATAATTAGATCGATATGCCCAGCCCGGCCATGCACAGACTCTGAAATTCAGCGATGGACCAAAGTTTGGATCCACACAAAGGACGGGGGTGAGTCGCAATTAACATCTTCAGTCCTGTGTGTTTTCCTAATCTCTGTGTTACACCCGTAAGCTTAGCTCAGCTCCCCATTTTATCAACTCTACTGCTTCTAGAACCCGTGTATTCCCATATGTCAATGCACTAGTATAATATAATCGCTAACAAATCAGCTTTTCCCATGTTCTCTCCATGAACATTGTGAATATGTGACAGATCCATAAGCTTGTAAATCATCTGATCTCTTCAGATACTGATTGTTTTTGTCCAGTATATATGTTTATTTAATTATTCATTCATAAATGTGTTTTCTGGTGATTGCATTTTGCTAGTGAACTCACATTGCTTGTCATTTGTGTTTAACATTGTGACAAGTGCATTTATTCAACATTGTTTGACAGTGGAGGAGTTAGAAAAATGTAGATTATAGTGGCTAATGATATATATTTGACGCCAGGGAGACACAAACTTGTACATTTGGATTCTCATTTCTTTTCCAAACTGTTCCATTCACAATCCTTCTTTTCATAACCATTTAGGATATAGAATATAATAAAATCCTGCTACTAATCTCTCTAACACCACCTGAATGTTAACCTATGATCAGCTGGTCTCACCCTTATATTTTGTTCTAATTACAGTGCACTCAGCAGCTCATTACTACTTAGCATTTACAGGCTAATACTGGCTTAACTCATTGCTTGTTCTGCTGCCATAACTGGCCAGAAAAGAATCGATTAATGCTGCTTTATGGAGTGTGTTTCCCAAGATATTCAGCGTGTTGAGTCTAATTCTGGACCTGCCTCGAGCTGTATGAAATGAAGTTGGTGAAAGTCAGCAGAAAACCAGCCTCTAAATGTCTCGGTTTAACCTTATGAACACACACATCCACTGTTTGGTTTGCAGCACAATTATTTAATAACATTAAGGTATATTACAGTGGTGTTTTCACTGTAATTTAGTCAGAACAAAACATTGAGGATATAAAAACATACAAGTCACAAACATTCACCATTCTAACAAGACATACAACTCAAAATAACATGACAGAAAGGATTTTAAATTTCAGTTAGATTCACATACAGACAGTATTTTTTTCAGTATTTTAAAAAGTTGTTTGTCTGGTAGTGAATATAATACTATAATACACATTAAAATGGAATTACAACAACTACAATTTCCCTAAATTCTGTAACATATGTAGCATAGAAAATTATAAGCAGTAACAGTAAACATATGACAATGGTAGAATCGCTATACTTGTTTATAATTGCTTTGTTAATTATAAACAAGGGGTTATATTCATTCATTTAAAGTTAGTTATTTTCCACAGTCTTTGTTCCACCTACAGTAAGTCACAGACTTTAAAAACACATTTAAGAGACATGCACAGCAGAATAAGCACAGAACAGAATAACGCAATATAAATTGTAAACTTAAACCAAAGTTATATTTTTAACATGTAAAATACTGTCTATGCTCCTGGTTTGCTTATAGAAGCAGGTTTCCTTTTTTTTTTTTAAAACTTCATCTCTTAAATGGATTACCTTATTAACCCTAATTTTTTAATTAAACGTTCCCAAATAACAACACATTTGAAATGCCTCATAAGTCATATTCTGCATCAGGCCTTCCACAAAGACTTGGTTTACATATGCATGATGCTAATTAGAGTTTGCACCTGTTCCAGTCAATAACATCATGTCTCTTTTATTCTGGGAGCTGTTTGTTGATGTTAGTTGTCACAAACTGGCCATGTCATCATTGATCTTCCTGGTTAAACAAAGGTAAATAAATTGATTCCACGCCAACAACTGTCTTGGTTAACAACATCTATGACAGTAGCCTGTCAATGTGTAGCCAACTCAGGCTCCCATCGGTTCCTAAATGGCTCCTATCTCAACCTTTTTATGGCAACAGTGTGTGACACTATCTACCATTAACTGAGAAAAGGAGTTGGCTAATGTTGCTGACCACCAGCTACTACCACAACTCAGACTGTTAAAATGAATTTCACATTTGCAATACTAACATATTTAATTTTTGTAATAATAGCCTGCTAGCTGCATAATGTCACCAGACTTCCCACTGTGGAAAATACTATTAATGATGGCAGTCTTAGCATTAGTGCTAGTATCTTTATCATTGTTAACACTAAAATTTACCCATTTGAGAGTGCAGTTTGAAGCTTGAGAATTCAAGGGTTGACCCTTCCAGTTGTGTTGCATGGAACCTTATTTATGAAAAAAAGAAAAAAAAATACAACAACTCTTTTTCAGTCAATTGCAAAAGAAAGCAACCTGTTGGAATTATGCATGTTTTACACATGATATTTGTTATCTTAAGACATTTTAACAAACCATGAAAGTAATAGATGATTATAACCACCACTTTTGTTGGTGACATGTGTCACATGCAACAGATGCAGTCTACTGAGCTATTTAATACAAAACTAGATATTTCTTTACTATCTTTAGCACAAACTAAACTTAAACTGACAAACTTCATGTGTAAATGGTGGCATAATTCAAATAGAATGGGGAAAAAAAAAGAAAATATTTGTCTCTTGCCATTGACCACTGTTCAGATGTTTTCTGAGGTTAGATCCCATCAACACACTAGAGATGGTGGTGGATCTAAATAAAGCCAACTGCAGCATTAAAACTATAATACTATAAACTATAGAATGCTAACAAAAAACCTACGCTAGCAAGAAAAAGCTGTGCATGTTTTGCTCCTTGACCCTGTACAAAATGTAAACACATTCTTTACAATTCTTTGTATATAAATTCATGAATCATGCAAAAACAAATAAAAAAAAAATAACCCAAAATAAAAAAGGTTCTATGTTGTGTAGGTCAAGGCTCATCACTGTCAGAGGGCACGCTCAGCTCATAACACCACTTCTCATAAGCTCTGTGCAGGATTTCATTGGATGTGTTATTGAAAATATCTGCAATGAGACAAGGAGAGAAAAAAGAAACAGTTATCATCAGTTGCAATAAACAAGTCTCACTTTTTCCGAATCTGCAGTTGAGTTTGTAAACGTTGTCCACTTGTTAAAAAATGAGAAACCAATTTAGGTCAGTGGAATTCCTCAGAGTTCTCCTTTATTAGAGAAAAATATCTTCAACAAAGACTGTTAACCTTTGTCTACAAAGGCTGCTGTCAGGGACATTGTTAACCATGACAGTTGTTAGCATAGAATTTATTTATTTCCCTTTATTTAACCAAGAAGGTCAATGATGACGTGGCCAGTTTGTGATAGCTATCATCAACAAACAAAGAGCTTCCAGAACAAAGCATACATGATGTTATTTACTGTTTCTGGGTCCAACAAATCTTCAAATTACCTTTGACAGCTACTAGGTGAAGCCTGACTTCCAATGAAACACTAAGTCAGTACATTTTTTCTCCAAGTTATTCTAATCTCATTTGCTTCCGGACCTCCTAATCAGTATGGTGGTGGTCCTTTGCTTGGACAGTAACATTATAGGGGTAAAATACAGGTTTGATGTGTACTTTGTCAAACTTTAATTGACACTTGTTATCTGAGCTGGACTTTCTAACTTTTGTTTTTATTGAATATCTATATCCTGACCGATAATTATTTGATACTTGCAGTTTATGCATTACATGAACAAGTCAATCAGCTGATTTTGTTATGCAAATTTTTCACAGAATTGACTCATTCACAGCATTATTATTAGATTATCCATCCCTCCTATTGCTCCTCCAGCTAAAACCTCGAAGGTGGTCTTTTTTTGCTCAAGGAAAGGCCAAAAGGGTGATGATCAGAGACATCAAACTAGAAAACCTTGCCACTTCTTTTGTCCACTTCTTTTATGCTATTTATAACCAAATCTCACATGATATGACCCCAACCTTTATGTATACACAACCATTGATGTTTGAACAAAACACCAATACTGTAGATTTACTTGCTGATACAGGAGATTCTTACCTGCTTGCCCGAGGCCAACCGGCAGAGGCATTCTAACAAGACCGCCAGAGTGCTTCAGCCTGTCTTGCAGTGCCGTCTGGATGAGCTCCATGGTGCATGCACGGTGCCAGACCGGCAGCTCCAGACCCACCATGCAACGTATTATCCGCTTTTTATCATCTTCTGTCAATAGGCCACTCTCACAAGACACATAAACCATGTAAGACATATCGATGTTAACTGCCTCACCGTGCAGCAGAGATGGAAGGACCTTCTGTGTTGAAAAAAGAAATGTGAGACAACTTCAGAACTGGGGTTTTTCAACAGACAGCAATGTTGATAACTGAATGCTCTGTCTCTGATAACAGATATCAATAAAAGGTTGAAATATGGAGGGATCAATTACCATCTCCAATGCTGGACTGATGAGGTGACCAAAGTCCACCAGTCTATTTAGGTCGTCCTCCCAAAGATTAGGAGCAAGCTCCTCCAGCATAGTGGTGATGGCTATACGAGTTGATCTTGAAGCAGCATGTGAGCTATTGTTCCCAAATACACTGTTGTCAGACTGGAATTTTGTATCCAACAGCAACTGACCATGCTCCTCCAGAATCTCAAAGAGCTCTCTGTGTTTCATCAGGGCCATCTGCAAAGACACAGGAAACCTCAGTGAACAGCTGAAACAAGTAAAAGAGCATGAAAATCTAATTTTGGATATGACTTCATCTTTTGGATTGAACAAGCATATTTAGTCACCACTTCTGCTACTGTCACTGATTTGACATTTGCCTTTGGTGACTCTTGAAGCTTCTTTATGCAGTTATAATAATGTGTGTCACTGTATGGCCTAGTTTGCCTTAATCCTTTCTATCCAGTCCATAAAAATTGGTAGTGGTGAAGCTGCAGATTGCCTCACACTCCCCTACAGTGGCTGTTTAAAGAATAAAAAGCTATTGTTTTCTTCCATTTGTCAGTTTTTGGCATTTTGGTTAAAATGACAATAACTGTGGTCCGCATTCAAATAAAGCAGTAACTGAATTGCAGTAATATCAGATACCATATGCCGTATAAAAAAAGTAATTTCTGAGGCACCGTAGAAACATGGCAGACTTAGTAGAGGCAAATCATTAACTCTGTAGGTAAACAGCTGATTCATAGGTCACATAAGTACAGTCTTGTCCATCAGGGACAGCAAGAGCTTCTCCTTTGGCCTAAAGAATTAAAATCACTAACCTACACTAACATCTTACAGTTTTATATTTGTTCCCATGAGGTGTTTTAAATTATCCCCAATAGTCTATTGTATTTATTTGGTATTTGGTTCTTGTTGGCCTCACAGGGATGATCCAGCAGGTGTACAATAACGTCAACCTAACTTGATGTGGCTTTATTCCATGATGATTGGTTTGGTGCGGCGCTACTTAATTATGATTGCGTGTTCTTATGTTTGTCAAAACATGGACGAATAAATTCTGTCGAAATTGTATTGACCATGTCTCATATTTCTATCAAGGATGAGTTATTTTGCAATATATCATTATTGTTTAATCATCCAGCCCTGGTTAATGACAGTCAGTCTCTACATTATATACCTGTCTGAGATGCAACACCCTATTTTATTGTGTTTAATGTAAGGAGATGGTGGAAAAGTTGATGGTATAGTATTTTAATTAAAAGATGGATAAAGTCAGCAAGAACACAACTGAAAGCTAAAGCATACCTTTAGCATTTCTGCCAGCCCATTGGAGATGTGTCGCCGTGGAACCGTTTGGATGAAGGACAGGTCCAGGAAGGCAGCAACAGGTGGAATATAAGCACCCAACTTGTTCTTGCAGTTGTCAAAGTTAACCCCTGTCTTGGCCCCCACGCTGGCGTCAATGTAAGAGAGGAGTGTGGTTGGGACCCGGATGTAGGGAGTGCGTCTTCTGTAGAGCGAGGCAGCCAGACCCACAATGTCCAAGCAAACCCCTCCACCGATGGCAATGATGGGCTCTGTGCGGCGATCAATAGAAAACTTGTTAACTTCTTCTAGGATCTTCAAGGCCATCTCCATGGATTTATTCTCCTCCGTGGTCGGTAGAGCCAAGATCTTGTAAAGAACATTATTGGCCTCGAAGTACTTGATTATCTTGGAGTTGTAGATTCTGTAGACTTCCTGGTCAACAACCACAAAGCGCTTGATGGGCTTGTTCATCATTTCTTTGTTTTCCAGCTGCTGTGGGTCACTGATGTGGCCCATTAGGAGTGAGTTGTTGCCTGGGTCGAGCAAACCCTGAGTTTCAGTCACCTTGTAGGTAAAGACAATGGGGCTCACGACTGTCCATGAAGTGCCGCATTCTGTGGTAGTCTCACAGCTGCAAACAAGATCCAAAAAAGGTTAATTTATTGCACATGAATCCCATCATTATGTTTACATTAATACCAGACACAAATGGTTGTGCTTAGAGGTTGACCAAAAGAGAGTTTGTCAAGGCTGATATGATGAGGACAGGTTCAAATGGCAAAAATAGATCATAAAAAAGATTCAACATTATTGTATGTTAACTGTCTTTGACTTTGGTCCCTCTTTTCAAAAAGGGGGACCGGAGGGTTTGCTCCAAGGACAGGGGGATCACACTCCTCAGCCTCCCGGGGAAAGTCTATTCCAGGGTACTGGAGAGGAGGATTCGACCGATAGTCGAACCTCAGATTCGGGAGGAACAGTGTGGTTTTCGTCCTGGTCGCGGAACACTGGACCAGCTCTTTACTCTCCATTGGGTGCTCAAGGATCCATCGGAGTTTGCCCAACCAGTCCACATGTGTTTTGTGGATTTGGAGAAGGCGTTCGACTGTGTCCCTCATAGTATCTTGTGGGGGGTACTTCGGGAAAATGGAGCTCTGGGCCCTTTGCTAAGGGCTGTCCGGTCCCTGTATGACCGAAGCAGGAGCTTGGTTCGCATTGCCTGCAGTAAGTCGGACCTGTTCCCAGTGCATGTTGGTCTCCGGCAGGGCTGCCCTTTGTCACCGGTTCTGTTCATAATTTTTATGGATAGAATTTCTAGGT